>JAEACV010000185.1:0-14107 GCA_016432835.1 Brassica nigra
AGACACCAAAGGTTTCTAATAATCATAATATGAATGTGGAGGATGAAACTTGCAATAAAACATATTGTCATGTTTTTATCACTCAAAATTTGTGGGTTAACCTCGTAAAATATTGAGTTTTCAATTGCTATATATCAGCTTATACTTTAGTGTTGTTTAAAATATTTAACCATATCTATATTCTTATTAATGTATTCTAAACCACCTTCAAGGTACATGTACATCTCTAATTTTTAACAATTAATTAGTCTAAATCATATAATGCTTAAATAAGGATTAACCACTAAAATCACTATTATCTAGAAACGAGACAACAGAGGTTCTAAACTCTTGACCATCATAATATGAATGTGGAGGATGCAATTTGCAATAAAACAATATTGTCATATTTTTAATATCACTCAAAATTTGTGGGTTAACCCTCACTAAAATATTGAGTATTTCATGTTATTGCTATATATAAGCTTATACTTTTGTGTTGTTTAAAAATATTTAACCATATTCTATATTCTTATTAATGTATTCTAAACCACCTTTCAAGGTACATGTAATCATTCTAATGTTTAACAATTAATTTAGTCTAAATTCATATATGCTTAAATATGGACCTAACCAATATAAAATCACTATTATCTAGAGAAATAGAGAACAAACTTCCTAACCTCTTTGAGTTCATAATATAAGTGGAGGATGCAAATTTGCAATAAAAATAATGTCATATTTTTAATTATCACTAAAATTTGTGGTT
Source organism: Brassica nigra (assembly GCA_016432835.1). Classification (NCBI taxonomy): domain Eukaryota; kingdom Viridiplantae; phylum Streptophyta; class Magnoliopsida; order Brassicales; family Brassicaceae; genus Brassica; species Brassica nigra. Next base: position 749 of record JAEACV010000185.1, read on the forward strand.
AACCCTACAAAATATTGAGTTTTTTAATTGCTATATCGCTTATACTTTTAGTGTTGTTTAAAATATTTAACCATATTCTATATTCTTATTAATGTATTCTAAACCACCTTCAAGGCATACATCAATTCTAATTTTTAACAATTAATTTAGTCTAAATTCATATATCCTTAAATAAGTGGACTAACCACTATAAAATCACTATTATCTAGAGAAACTGAGACAACAAAGGTTCCTAACTCTTGACCCATAATATGAATGTGGAGGATGCAAATTTGCAATAAAACAATATTGTCATATTTTTAATTTCACTCAAAATTTGTAGGTTAACCCTATAAAATATTGAGTTTCTTTAATGCTATATATGAAGCTTATACTTTTAGTGTTGTTAAAAGTATTTAACCATATTCTATATTCTATTAATGTATTCTAAACCACCTTTCAAGGTACATGTACATCATTCTAATGTTTAACAATTAATTTAGTCTAAATTCATATATGCTAAAATAAGTGGACTAACCACTTAAAATCACATTATCTGAGAAAGAGACAACAAAGGTTTCTAACCTTTGAGCATCATATGTATGGAGGATGCAAATTTGCAATAAAACAATATTGTCATGTTTTTAATATCACTAAAATTTGTGGTTAACCTACAAAATATTGAGTTTTTGCTAATTGCTATATATGAAGCTTATACTTTAGTGTTGTTTAAAATATTTAACCATATTCTATATTCTTATTAATGTATTCTAAACCACCTTCAAGGTACATGTACATCATTCTAATTTTTAACAATTAATTTAGTCTAAATTCATATACGCTTAAATAAGTGGACTAACCACTATAAAATCAATATTCAGATAACTTTTAAACTTTGCAATAAAACAATATTGTCATGTTTTTAATTTCACTCAAAATTTGGTTAACCCTACTAAAATATTGAGTTTTCTTAATTGCTATATATTAAAGCTTATACTTTTAGTGTTGTTTAAAATTTAACCATATTCTATATTCTTATTAATGTATTCTAAACCACCTTTCAAGGTACATATACATCATTCTAATGTTTAACAATTAATTTAGTCTAAATTCATATAACGCTAAAATAAGTGGATTAATCACTATAAAATCACTATTATCTAGAGAAACAGAGACAAAGGTTCTAACCTCTTTGACCATCATAATATGAATGGAGGATGCAATTTGCAATAAAACAATATTGTCATGTTTTTAATTTCACTCAAAATTGTGGGTTAACCCTACAAAATATTGAGTTTTCTTTAATTGCTATATATGAAGCTTATACTTTTAGTTGTTTAAAAATATTTAACCATATTCTATATTCTTATTAATGTATTCTAAACCACCTTTCAAGGTACATGTACATCATTCTAATTTTAACAATTAATTTAGTCTAAATTCATATCGCTAAATAAGTGACTAACCACTATAAAATCATTATTATTGAGAGAGAAACAAAGGTTCTAAACTCTTTGACCATCATAATATGAATGTGGATGCAACTTTGCAATAAAACAATATTGTCATGTTTTTAATTTCACTAAAATTTGTGGGTTAACCTCTACTAAAATATTGAGTTTTTTTAATTTCTATATTGAAGCTTATACTTTAGTGTTGTTTAAAGTATTTAACCATATTCTACATTTGTATTAATGTATTCTAAACCAACTTTCAATGTACATGTACATCATTCTAATTTTAACAATTAATTTAGTCTAAATTCATATCGCTTAAATAAGTGGACTAACCACTATAAAATCACTATTATCTAGAGAAAGAGAAACAAAGGTTCCTAACCTCTTGAATTCATAATATGTAAGTGGAGGATGCAAATTTGCAATAAAAATATTGTCATATTTTTAATATCACTCAAAATTTGTGGGTTAACCCTAAAATATTGAATTTTCGTTAATTGATATATTTGAAGCTTATATTTCTAGTTTGTTTAAAAATATTTAACCATATTCTATATTCTTATTAATGTATTCTAAACCATCTTTCAAGGTACATGTACATCATTCTAATTTGTAACAATTAATTTAGTCTAAATTCATATACGCTTAAATAAGTGGACTAACCACTATAAAATCACTATTATCTAGAAAACAGAGACAACAAAGGTTCCTAAACTCTTTGACCATCATAATATGAATGTGGAGGATGCAACTTGCAATAAAACAATATTGTCATGGTTTTTAATTTCACTCAAAATTTGTGGTTAACCTCTACTAAAATATTGAGTTTTCTTTAACTATATATGAAGCTTATACTTTTAGTGTTGTTTAAAAGTATTTAACCATATTCTATATTCTTATTAATGTATTCTAAACCACCTTTCAAGGTACATATACATCATTCTAATCTTTTATTAATTTAGTCTAAATTCATATATCGCTAAAATAAGTGGACTAACCACTATAAAATCACTATTATCTAGAAACAGAGACAACAAAGGTTTCTAACCTCTTGAACATCATAATATGAATGTGGAGGATGCAACTTTGCAATAAAACAATATTGTCATATTTTTAATATCACTAAAATTTGTGGGTTTTCAAGTTAATCATATATATTAAAGCTTATAATTTGTGTTGTTTAAAAATATTTAACCATATTCTATATTCTTATTAATGTATTCTAAACCACCTTTCAAGGTACATATACATCATTCTAATGTTTAAAATTAATTTAGTCTAAATTCATATGCCTAAAATAAGTGGACTAACCACTATAAAATCACTATTATCTAGAGAAACAGAGACAACAAAGTTCCTAACCTCTTTGACCATCATAATATGAATGGAGGATGCAACTTGCAATAAAACAATATTGTCATGTTTTTAATTTCACTCAAAATTGTGGGTTAACCCTACGAAAATATTGAGTTTTAATTTCTATATATCAAGCTTATACTTTTAGTGTTGTTTAAAATATTTAACCACATTCTATATTCTTATTAATGTATTCTAAACCACCTTTCAAGGTACAAATATCATTCTAATTTTAACAATTAATTTAGTCTAAATTCATATCGCTAAATAAGTGGACTAACCACTATAAAATCACTATTATCTAGAGAACAGCAAAGGTTCCTAACCTCTTTGAGCATCATAATATGAATGTGAGGATGCAACTTGCAATAAAACAATATTGTCATGTTTTTAATTTCACTCAAAATTTGTGGGTTAACCCACAAAATATTGAGTTTTCTTTAATTGCTATATATGAAGCTTATACTTTAGTGTTGTTTAAAAGTATTTAACCATATTCTATATTCTTATTAATGTATTCTAAACCACCTTTCAAGGTACATACATCATTCTAATGTTTAACAATTAATTTAGTCTAAATTCATATCGCTAAAATAAGTGGACTAACCACTATAAAATCACTATTATCTAGAGAAACAGAGACAACAGGTTTCTAACCTCTTTGACCATCATAATATGAATGTGGAGGATGCAACTTTGCAATAAAACAATATTGTCATGTTTTTAATTTCACTTAAAATTTGTGGGTTAACCCTACAAAATATTGAGTTTTCGTTAATTGCTATATATATGAAGCTTATACTTTTAGTGTTGTTTAAAATATTTAACCATATTCTATATCCTTATTAATGTATTCTAAACCACCTTTCAAGGTACATGTACATCATTCTAATTTTAAACAATTAATTTAGTCTAAATTCATATACGCTTAAATAAGTGGACTAACCACTATAAAATCACTATTATCTAGAGAAACAGAGACAACAAAGGTTCCTAACCTTTGACCATCATAATATGTAAGTGGAGGATGCAAATTTGCAATAAAACAATATTGTCATATTTTTAATATCATTCAAAATTTGTGGGTTAACCCTCAAAATATTGAGTATTTCCTTAATTTATATATATAGCTTATACTTTTAGTGTTGTTTAAAAGTATTTAACCATATTCTATATTCTTATTAATGTATTCTAAACCACCTTGAAGGTATATACATCATTCTAATATTTTACAATTAATTTAGTCTAAATTCATATTGCTTAAATAAGTGGACTAACCACTATAAAATCACTATTATCTAGAGAAACAGAGACAACAAAGGTTTAACCTCTTTGACCATCATAATATGAATGTGGAGGATGAAACTTTGCAATAAAACAATATTGTCATGTTTTTAATTTCACTTAAAATTTGGGTTAACCCTACTAAAATATTGAGTTTTCCAATATATATATTGAAGCTTTATACTTTTAGTGTTGTTTAAAATATTTAATAACATTATATTCTGATTAATGTATTCTAAACCACCTTTCATAGTACATCATTCTAATTTTTAACAATTAATTTAGTCTAAATTCATATATCGCTTAAATAAGTGGACTAAACTATAAAATCACTATTATCTAGAGAAAGAGACAACAAAGGTTCCTAACCTCTTTGACCATCATAATATGAATGTGAGGATGCAAATTTAATAAAACAATATTGTCATATTTTTAATTTCACTCAAAATTTGTAGGTTAACCCTCACTAAAATATTTTGTTTAAATGCTATATATTGAAGCTTATACTTTAGTGTTGTTTAAAAGAATTTAACCACATTCTACATTTGTATTAATGTATTCTAAACCAACTTTCAATGTACATGTACATCATTCTAATTTTTAACAATTAATTTAGTCTAAATTCATATCGCTTAAATAAGTGGACTAACCACTATAAAATCACTATTATCTAGAGAAACAGAGACAACAAAGGTTCTAACCTTTGAGCTTCATAATATGTAAGTGGAGGATGCAAATTTGCAATAAAACAATATTGTCATATTTTTTATCACTCAAAATTTGTGGTTAACCCCTACAAAATATTGAGTTTTCGTTAATTGCTATATATATAGCTTATATTTTAGTGTTGTTTAAAATATTTAACCATATTCTATATTCTTATTAATGTATTCTAAACCACCTTTCAAGGTACATGTACATCATTCTAATTTGTAACAATTAATTTAGTCTAAATTCATATCCGCTAAATAAGTGGACTAACCACTATAAAATCACTATTATCTAGAGAAACAGAGACAACAAAGGTTCCTAACCCTTTGACCATCATAATATGAATGGAGGATGCAACTTTGCAATAAAACAATATTGTCATATTTTTAATTTCACTCAAAATTTGTGGGTTAACCCTAAAAAATATTGAGTATTTCTTTAACTATATATATTGCTTATACTTTAGTGTTGTTTAAAAGTATTTAACCATATTCTATATTCTTATTAATGTATTCTAAACCACTTTCAAGGTACATACATCATTCTAATTTTAACAATTAATTTAGTCTAAATTCATATATCGCTAAAATAAGTGGACTAATCACTATAAAATCACTATTATCTAGAGAAACAGAACAAAGGTTTCTAACCTCTTTGACCATCATATGAATGTGGAGGATGCAACTTTGCAATAAAACAATATTGTCATGTTTTTAATTTCACTCAAAATTTGTGGGTTAACCCCTAAAAATATTGAGTTTTTTAATTGCTATATATATTGAAGCTTATACTTTTAGTGTTGTTTAAAAATATTTAACCATATTCTATATTCTTATTAATGTATTCTAAACCACCTTTCAAGGTACATGTACATCATTCTAATTTTAACAATTAATTTAGTCTAAATTCATATACCGCTTTAAGTGGACTAACCACTATAAAATCACTATTATCTAGAGAAACAGAGACAACAAAGGTTCTAACCTCTTTGACCATCATAATATGAATGTGGAGGATGCAATTTGCAATAAAACAATATTGTCATATTTTTAATTTCACTCAAAATTGTGGTTAACCCCTACTAAAATATTGAGTTTTCTTAATTTCTATATATTGAAGCTTATACTTTTAGTGTTATTTATAAGTATTTAACCACATTCTATATTCTTATTAATGTATTCTAAACCACATTTCAAGGTACATGTACATCATTCTAATTTTAACAATTAATTTAGTCTAAATTCATATATCGCTTAAATAAGTGGACTAACACTAAAAATCACTATTATCTAGAAACAAGAGAAAACAAAGGTTCCTAACCTCTTTTTCATATGTAAGTGGAGGATGCAAATTTGCAATAAAACAATATTGCCATATTTTTAATATCACTCAAAATTTGTGGTTAACCCTAAATAAAATATTGATTTTTCAATTGATATATATTGAAGCTTATACTTTTAGTGTTGTTTAAAATATTTAACCATATTCTATATTCTTATTAATGTATTCTAAACCACCTTTCAAGGTACATGTACATCATTCTAATTTTAACAATTAATTTAGTCTAAATTCATATATGCTATAAGTGGACTAACCACTATAAAATCAATTATCTAGAAACGAGACAACAAAGGTTCCTAACCCTTGACCATCATAATATGAATGTGGAGGATGCAACTTTGCAATAAACAATATTGTCATGTTTTTAATTTCACTCAAAATTTGTGTTAACCCCAATAAAATATTGAGTTTTCTTAATTGCTATATATCAAGCTTATACTTTAGTGTTGTTTAAAATATTTAACCATATTCTATATTCTTATTAATGTATTCTAAACCACCTTTCAAGGTACATGTACATCATTCTAATTTTTTAACAATTAATTTAGTCTAAATTCATATACTGCAATAAAGTGGACTAACCACTATAAAATCACTATTATCTAGAGAACAGAGACAACAAAGGTTCCTAACCTCTTGAACATCATAATATGTGTGGAGGATGCAAATTTGCAATAAAACAATATTGTCTATTTTTAATATCACTAAAATTTGGGTTTCTTAATTTCTATATAATAAGCTTATACTTTTAGTGTTGTTTAAAAGTATTTAACCATATCTATATTAATGTATTCTAAACCACCTTTCAAGGTAAATACATCATTCTAATGTTTAACAATTAATTTAGTCTAAATTCATATAGCTAAAATAAGTGGACTAATCACTATAAAATCACTATTATCTAGAGAAACAGAGACAACAAAGGTTCTAACCTCTTGACCATCATAATATGAAGTGGAGGATGCAAACTTGCAATAAACAATATTGTCATGTTTTTAATTTCACTCAAAATTGTGGGTTAACCCTACTAAAATATTGAGTTTTCGTTAATTGCTATATATCAAGCTTATACTTTTAGTGTTGTTTAAAATATTTAACCATATATATTTATTAATGTATTCTAAACCACCTTTCAAGGTACATGCACATCATTCTAATTTTAACAATTAATTTAGTCTAAATTCATATCGCTTAAATAAGTGGACTAACCACTATAAAATCACTATTATCTAGAGAAACAGAGACAACAAAGGTTTAACCTCTTTGACCATAATATGAATGGAGGATGCAACTTGCAATAAAACAATATTGTCATTTTTTAATTACTCAAAATTTGGGTTAACCCTACTAAAATATTGAGTTTTTCGTTAATTGCTATATATGAAGCTTATACTTTTAGTTGTTTAAAATATTTAACCATTCTATATTCTATTAATGTATTCTAAACCACCTTTCAAGTACATGCATCATTCTGTTTAATAATTAATTTAGTCTAAATTCATATATCGCTAAATAAGTGGACTAACCACTATAAAATCATTATTATCTAGAGAAACAGACAAAGGTTTCTAACCTCTTGAGCATCATATGTAAGTGGAGGATGCAAATTTGCATAAAACAATATTGTCATATTTTTAATATCACTCAAAATTTGTGGTTAACCTCACAAAATATTGAGTTTTCAAGTTAATATATATTCAAGCTTATACTTTAGTGTTGTTTAAAATATTTAACCATATTCTATATTCTTATTAATGTATTCTAAACCACCTTCAAGGTACATGTACATCATTCTAATTTGTAACAATTAATTTAGTCTAAATTCATATACGCTTAAATAAGTGACTAACCACTATAAAATCATATTATCTAGAGAAAAAGACAACAAAGGTTCCTAACCTCTTTGACCATCATAATGTAAGTGGAGATGCAACTTTGCAATAAAAACAATATTGTCATATTTTTATCACTCAAAATTTGTGGTTAACCTCACGAAAATATTGAGTATTTCTTAATTATATATTGAAGCTTATACTTTAGTGTTGTTTAAAAGTATTTAACCATATTCTATATTCTTATTAATGTATTCTAAACCACCTTTGAAGGTATATATCATTCTAATTTTAACAATTAATTTAGTCTAAATTCATATATTAAAATAAGTGGACTAAACTATAAAATCACTATTATCTAGAGAAACAGAGACAACAAAGGTTTCTAACCTCTTTGACCATCATAATATGAATGTGGAGGATGAAACTTGCAATAAAACAATATTGTCATGTTTTTAATTTCACTCAAAATTTGTGGTTAACCCCTACAAAATATTGAGTTTTCGTTAATTGCTATATATATTGACTTATACTTTAGTGTTGTTTAAAATATTTAACCACATTCTATATTCTTATTAATGTATTCTAAACCACCTTCATAGTACATGTACATCATTCTAATTTTAACAATTAATTTAGTCTAAATTCATATAATGCTAAATAAGTGGACTAACCACTATAAAATCACTATTATCTAGAGAAACAGACAACAAAGGTTACTAACCCTTTGACCATCATAATATGAATGTGGAGGATGCAATTTGCAATAAAACAATATTGTCATTTTTTATCACTCAAAATTTGTGTTAACCCTACTAAAATATTGAGTTTTCAGTTAATGCTATATATGAAGCTTATACTTTAGTGTTGTTTAAAATATTTAACCACATTCTATATTTGTATTAATGTATTCTAAACCAACTTTCAATGTACATGTACATCATTCTAATTTTTAACAATTAATTTAGTCTAAATTCATATATCGCTTAAATAAGTGGACTAACCACTATAAAATCAATTATCTAGAGAAACAGACAACAAAGGTTCCTAACCTCTTTGAGCTTCATAATATGTAAGTGGAGGATGCAAATTTGCAATAAAACAATATTGTCATATTTTTAATATCACCAAAATTTGTGGTTAACCCACTAAAATATTGAGTTTTCATTGCTAATATATATCAAGCTTATACTTTTAGTGTTGTTTAAAATTATTTAACCATATTCTATATTCTTATTAATGTATTCTAAACCACCTTTCAAGGTACATGTACATCATTCTAATTTTAACAATTAATTTAGTCTAAATTCATATATCTTAAATAAGTTCAACCACTATAAAATCAATATTATCTAGAGAAACGGAGACAACAAAGGTTCCTAACCTGACCATCATAATATGAATGGAGGATGCAATTTGCAATAAAACAATATTGTCATGTTTTTAATATCACTCAAAATTTGTGGGTTAACCCCTACTTAAAATATTGAGTTTTTCGTTAACTTATATATCAAGCTTATACTTTAGTGTTGTTTAAAATATTTAACCATATTCTATATTCTTATTAATGTATTCTAAACCACCTTTCAAGGTACATGTACATCATTCTAATTTGTAACAATTAATTTAGTCTAAATTCATATGCTAAAATAAGTGGACTAACCACTATAAAATCACTATTATCTAGAGAAACAGACAACAAAGGTTCCTAACCTCTTTGACCATCATAATATGAATGTGGAGGATGCAATTTGCAATAAAACAATATTGTCATATTTTTAATTTCACTCAAAAATTTTGGGTTTTTCGTTAATTGCATATATATTAAAGCTTATACTTTAGTGTTGTTTAAAAATATTTAACCATATTCTATATTCTTATTAATGTATTCTAAACCACCTTTTAGGTACATATATCATTCTAATGTTTAACAATTAATTTAGTCTAAATTCATATACTTAAATAAGTGACTAACCACTATAAAATCACTATTATCTAGAAACAGAGACAACAAAGGTTTCTAACCTCTTTGACCTCATAATATGAATGTGGAGGATGCAACTTTGCAATAAACAATATTGTCATATTTTTAATTTCACTCAAAATTGTGGGTTAACCTCACAAAATATTGAGTTTTCTTTAATTTATATTAAAGCTTATACTTTGTTGTTTAAAAGTATTTAACCATATTCTATATTCTATTAATGTATTCTAAACCACCTTTAAGGTACAAACATCATTCTAATGTTTAACAATTAATTTAGTCTAAATTCATATACGCTAAAATATGGAATAATCACTATAAAATCATTATCTAGAGAAACAGACAACAAAGGTTTCTAACCTCTTGACCATAATATGAATGTGGAGGATGCAACTTGCAATAAAACAATATTGTCATGTTTTTAATCACTCAAAATTGTGGGTTAAACCTCAATAAAATATTGAGTATTTTTAATTTATATATCGAAGCTTATACTTTAGTGTTGTTTAATATTTAACATATATATTCTATTAATGTATTCTAAACCACCTTCAAGGCATGTAACATCATTCTAATGTTTAACATTAATTTAGTCTAAATTCATATACTAAATAAAGGACTAACCACTATAAAATCACTATTATCTAGAGAAACAGAGACAACAAAGGTTTCTAACCCTTTACCATCATAATATGAATGGAGGATGCAACTTGCAATAAAACAATATTGTCTTGTTTTAATTTCACTTGTGGGTTAACCCCACAAAATATTGAGTTTTCGCTAATTGCTATATATTAGCTTTATACTTAGTGTTGTTTTAAAATATTTAACCATATTCTATATGTATTAATGTATTCTAAACTACCTTCAAGGTACATGTACATCATTCTAATTTGTAAAATTAATTTAGTCTAAATTCATATCGCTTAAATAAGTGGACTAACCAATAAAATATTATCTAGAGAAACAGAGCAACAAAGGTTCCTAACCTCTTTGAGCATCATAATATGTAAGGAGGATGCAAATTTGCAAAAAATATTGTCATATTTTTACATTCAAAATTGTGTTAATCCCCTACAAAATATTGATATTTCCAATTATATTGAAGCTATACTTTTAGTTGTTTAAAATATTTAACCATATTCTATATTCTTATTAATGTATTCTAAACCACCTTCAAGGTATATACATCATTCTAATGTTTAACAATTAATTTAGTCTAAATTCATATATTGCTTAAATATGGACTAACACTATAAAATTATCTAGAGAAACAGAGACAAAAAGTTTTAACTCTTTGACCATCATATGAATATGGAGGATGAAACTGTACAAAGTACTCATGTTTTTAATTTCACTTAAAATTTGTATAACTCACTAAAATATCAGTTTTCTCCAATCGCTATATTGACCTTATACTTTAGTGTTGTTTAAAATATTTAATAACATTATACACTTATTAATGTATTCTAAACCACCTTCATAGTACATACATCATTCTAATTTTTAACAATTCAGGTCTAAATTATACTGCTTAAGTGGACCAACCACTATAAAATCACTATTATCTGTGAGAAACAGACAAAGGTTACTAACTTCACCATCATAATATGAATGTGGAGGATGCAAATTTGCAATAAAACAATATTGTCATGTTTTTTAATTTCACTCAAAATTAGGGTTAACCCTACTAAAATATCGAGTTTTCAAAGCTATAGTATATTATGAGAATTTTAGTGTTGTTTAAAGAATTAACCACATTCTACATTTCTATTAATGTATTCTAAACCAATTTCAATGTACAATGCATCATTCTAATGTTTAAAATTAATTTAGTTTAAATTCATATCGCTAAATAAGTGACTAACCATATAAAATCACTATTATCTAGAGAAACAGACAACAAAGGTTTCTAACCCTTTGACCTCATAATATGAATGTGGAGATGCAATTTGCAATAAACAATATTGTCAAATTTTAATTTCACCTAAATTTGTGGGTTAACCCCTACAAAATATTGAGTTTTTCATAATGCTATATATATGAAGCTTATACTTCTAGTGTTGTTTAAAATTATTTAACCATATTCTATATTCTTGTTTATTCTAAACCTTCAAGGTACATGTACATCATTCTAATTTGTACTAATTTAGCTAAATTCATATATCGCTTAAATATGGACGCAACTATAAAATCACTATTATCTAGAGAAATGAGACAAAGTAAATAAGCCTAACCTCTTAATTATCATTAGAAGAGATGCAACTTTGCAATAAAACAATATTGTTTGGATTTTTAATCTACCAAAATTTGTGGGTTAACCTCACTAAAATATTGAATTATTTCTTTAATTCTATATTGAAGCTATACTTTAGTAAATGTTTTAAGTATTTAACCATATTCTATATTCTTATTAATACTTCTAAACCACCTTTGAAGTACATGTACATCATTCTAATGTTTAATTAATTGTCTAAATTCAATGCTAAAATAAGTGGACTAATCAATATAAATCACTATTATCTAGAGAACAGACAAAAGTTTCTAACTCTTTACCATCATAATATAGAATGTGGAGGATGAAACTTTGCAATAAACAATATTTCATAGTGTTTTTAATTCACTTAAAATTTGTGGGTTAACCCTCATTTAAATATTGAGTTTTCAATTGCTATATATTGAAGCTTATACTTTTATGTTGTTTTAAAATATTTAACAACATTATACATTGGGATTATGTATTCAAAACCACCTTTATCGTACATAATTCTAATTTTTAATTAAGTTAGTCTAAATCATATTGCTTAAATAAGTGACTAACCACTATAAACAATTTTTATCTAGAGAAACAGAGACAACAAAATCTACTAACCCTTGACCATTATATAAATGGAGGATGCCAATTTTCAATAAAACAATATTTTTATTTTTAATTCTACCAAAATTTGTAGGTTAACTCCTACGAAAATATTACAGCTGCTAATGCTATATTGAAGCTTATACTTTTAGTGTTGTTTAAAAGTATTTAACCATATTCTATATTTGTATTAATGTATTATTAAACCAATTTTCAATGTACATACATTATTCTAATTTTTAACAATTAATTTAGTCTAAATTCATATATCGCTAAATTAGTGGACTAACCACTATAAAATCACATTATCTTATAAAAGACAACAGTGTTCCAACTCCTTTGCTTCATAATATGTAAGTGAAGGATGCAAATTTGTAATAAACAATATTGTTATATTTGGACTATCACTCAAAATTATGTAGTTAACTCAATAAAATATTGAGTTTTCGTTAAATTTTACATATTATACTTTTAGTATGTTTAAAGCATTATCATTATCTACAAATAGCTAATGTAATAACAAATTTTCAAATGTAGATGTACATCATCTTAATTTTT
>JAEACV010000848.1:0-13870 GCA_016432835.1 Brassica nigra
TAGACATTTAACTAAAACTGAATATTTTCTAGGTTAACCTACAAATTTTGAGAGAATTCAAAATTATGACAATATTGTTTTATTGCATACCATCCTCCACTTATATTATGATGGAAAAGAGGTTAGAAACGTTTGTTGTCTCCTGTTTCTAGATAATATCGATTTTATATTTAGTCTAACTTATTTAAGTGATATGAATTTCAACTAAAATTCAATTTGTTAAAATTAAGATGTACAAATTAAAAGATAGTTAAGAAACCTTTAATACATGTAGAATGGTTAAATAATTTTAAACAATACTAAAGAGTATAAGATTATGTATATATAGAAATTTAATCTAAAAATCCAATATTTCTAGGTTAACTACAAATTTTGAGAAATTCAAAATTATACATTGTTTTATTGCATAAACAGCATCCTCCACTTATAATATTATGATGGGAAAGAGGTTAGGAACTTGTCCTCAAGCCACTAGATAATATGATTTATTGTGATATTCACTATTTAAGCAATATGATTTTCAACTAAATTAATTGTTAAAATTAATGATGTACATGCACTTTGAAAGATAGTTTAGAACTTTAATACAATTAGAATGTGGTTAAATTTTAAACAACACTAAAGAGTATAAGATTATGTATAGAGCATTTAACTAAAACTCAATTTGTAGGGTTAACCTACAAAATTTTGAGAGAAATTAAAATATGATAATATTGTTTTAATATATTGCATCTCCACTTACATATTATGATGGGAAAGGGCAGAACGTTGTTGTCTCTGCTTTCTAGATAAGTGATTTATAGTGGTTAGTCTACTTATTTAAGCAGATATGAATTTCAACTAAATTAATTTGTTAAAATTAGAATGATGCATAAAATTGAAAGATAGTTTAGAATACACAAATGTAATGGTTAAATAATTTAAACAACACTAAAGAGTATAAGATTATGTATAGAGAAAAACTCAATATTTTCTAGGGTTAACCTACAAATTTTGAGAGAAATTCAAAATTATGACAATATTGTTTTATTGCATAATTGCATCCTCCACTTACATATTATGATGAAAAGAGGTTAGGAACGTTTGTTGTCTCCGTTTCTCAGATAATAGTGATTTTATAGTGGTTAGTCTACTTATTTAAGCAGATATGAATTTCAACTAAATTAATTGTTAAAAATTAGAATGATGTACATGTACCTTGAAAGATAGTTTAGAATACATTAATACAAATGTAGAATGTGGTTAAATAATTTTAAACAACACTAAAGAGTATAAGATTATGTATATAGAGCATTTAACTAAAACTCAATATTTTCGTAGGGTTAACCTACAAATTTTGAGAGAAATTCAAAAATATGACAATATTGTTTTATTGCATAATTGCATCCTCCACTTACATATTATGATGGGAAAGAGGTTAGGAACGTTTGTTGTCTCCGCTCTAGATAATAGTGATTTTATAGTGGTTAGTCTACTTATTTAAGCATATGAATTTCAACTAAATTAATTGTTAAAAATTAGAATGATGTACATGTACCTTGAAAGATAGTTTAGAAACATTAATACAAATGTAGAATGTGGTTAAATAATTTTAAACAACACTAAAGAGTAAGATTATGTATATAGAGCATTTAACTAAAAACTCAATATTTTAGGGGTTAACCTACAAATTTTGAGAGAAATTCAAAAATATGACAATATTGTTTTATTGCATAATTGCATCCTCCACTTACATATTATGATGGGAAAAGAGGTTAGGAACGTTTGTTGTCTCTCTCTAGATAATAGTGATTTTATAGTGGTAGTCTACTTATTTAAGCAGATATGAATTTCAACTAAATTAATTGTTAAAATTAGAATGATGTACATGTACCTTGAAAGATAGTTTAGAATACATTAATACAAATGTAGAATGTGGTTAAATAATTTTAAACAACACTAAAGAGTATAAGATTATGTATATAGAGCATTTAACTAAAAACTCAATATTTTCGTAGGGTTAACCTACAAATTTTGAGAGAAATTCAAAAATTATGACAATATTGTTTTATTGCATAATTGCATCCTCCACTTACATATTATGATGGGAAAAGAGGAACGTTTGTTGTCTCCGTTTCTCTAGATAATAGTGATTTTATAGTGGTTAGTCTACTTATTTAAGCATATGAATTTCAACTAAATTAATTGTTAAAATTAGAATGATGTACATGTACCTTGAAAGATAGTTTAGAATACATTAATACAAATGTAGAATGTGGTTAAATAATTTTAAACAACACTAAAGAGTATAAGATTATGTATATAGAGCATTTAACTAAAAACTCAATATTTTCGTAGGGTTAACCTACAAATTTTGAGAGAAATTCAAAAATATGACAATATTGTTTTATTGCATAATTGCATCCTCCACTTACATATTATGATGGAAAGAGGTTAGGAACGTTTGTTGTCTCCGCTTTCTAGATAATAGTGATTTTATAGTGGTTAGTCTACTTATTTAAGCAAGATATGAATTTCAACTAAATTAATTGTTAAAATTAGAATGATGTACATGTACCTTGAAAGATAGTTTAGAATACATTAATACAAATGTAGAATGTGGTTAAATAATTTTAAACAACACTAAAGAGTATAAGATTATGTATATAGAGCATTTAACTAAAAACTCAATATTTTCGTAGGGTTAACCTACAAATTTTGAGAGAAATTCAAAATTATGACAATATTGTTTTATTGCATAATTGCATCCTCCACTTACATATTATGATGGAAAAGAGGTTAGAACGTTTGTTGTCTCCGCTTCTCTAGATAATAGTGATTTTATAGTGGTTAGTCTACTTATTTAAAGATATGAATTTCAACTAAATTAATTGTTAAAATTAGAATGATGTACATGTACCTTGAAAGATAGTTTAGAAACCATTAATACAAATGTAGAATGTGGTTAAATAATTTTAAACAACACTAAAGAGTATAAGATTATGTATATAGAGCATTTAACTAAAACTCAATATTTTCGTAGGGTTAACCTACAAATTTTGAGAGAAATTCAAAATTATGACAATATTGTTTTATTGCATAATTGCATCCTCCACTTACATATTATGATGGCAAAGAGGTTAGAACGTTTGTTGTCTCCGCTTCTCTAGATAATAGTGATTTTATAGTGGTTAGTCTACTTATTTAAGCAAGATATGAATTTCAACTAAATTAATTGTTAAAAATTAGAATGATGTACATGTACCTTGAAAGATAGTTTAGAATACATTAATACAAATGTAATGTGGTTAAATAATTTTAAACAACACTAAAGAGTATAAGATTATGTATATAGAGCATTTAACTAAAAACTCAATATTTTCGTAGGGGTTAACCTACAAATTTTGAGAGAAATTCAAAAATTATGACAATATTGTTTTATTGCATAATTGCATCCTCCACTTACATATTATGATGAAAGAGGTTAGGAACGTTTGTTGTCTCCGCTTCTCTAATAATGATTTTATAGTGGTTAGTCTACTTATTTAAGCAGTATATGAATTTCAACTAAATTAATTGTTAAAAATTAGAATGATGTACATGTACCTTGAAAGATAGTTTAGAATACATTAATACAAATGTAGAATGTGGTTAAATAATTTTAAACAACACTAAAGAGTATAAGATTATGTATATAGAGCATTTAACTAAAACTCAATATTTTCGTAGGGTTAACCTACAAATTTTGAGAGAAATTCAAAAATTATGACAATATTGTTTTATTGCATAATTGCATCCTCCACTTACATATTATGATGGGAAAAGAGGTTAGGAACGTTTGTTGTCTCCGTTTCTCTAGATAATAGTGATTTTATAGTGGTTAGTCTACTTATTTAAGCAAGATATGAATTTCAACTAAATTAATTGTTAAAATTAGAATGATGTACATGTACCTTGAAAGATAGTTTAGAAACATTAATACAAATGTAGAATGTGGTTAAATAATTTTAAACAACACTAAAGAGTATAAGATTATGTATATAGAGCATTTAACGAAAAACTCAATATTTTCGTAGGGGTTAACCTACAAATTTTGAGAGAAATTCAAAAATTATGACAATATTGTTTTATTGCATAATTGCATCCTCCACTTACATATTATGATGGAAAAGAGGTTAGGAACGTTTGTTGTCTCTGTTTCTCTAGATAATAGTGATTTTATAGTGGTTAGTCTACTTATTTAAGCAAGATATGAATTTCAACTAAATTAATTGTTAAAATTAGAATGATGTACATGTACCTTGAAAGATAGTTTAGAATACATTAATACAAATGTAGAATGTGGTTAAATAATTTTAAACAACACTAAAGAGTATAAGATTATGTATATAGAGCATTTAACTAAAACTCAATATTTTCGTAGGGTTAACCTACAAATTTTGAGAGAAATTCAAAAATATGACAATATTGTTTTATTGCATAATTGCATCCTCCACTTACATATTATGATGAAAGAGGTTAGGAACGTTTGTTGTCTCCGTTCTAGATAATAGTGATTTTATAGTGGTTAGTCTACTTATTAAAGATATGAATTTCAACTAAATTAATTGTTAAAATTAGAATGATGTACATGTACCTTGAAAGATAGTTTAGAATACATTAATACAAATGTAGAATGTGGTTAAATAATTTTAAACAACACTAAAGAGTATAAGATTATGTATATAGAGCATTTAACTAAAAACTCAATATTTTCGTAGGGTTAACCTACAAATTTTGAGAGAAATTCAAAATTATGACAATATTGTTTTATTGCATAATTGCATCCTCCACTTACATATTATGATGGGAAAGAGGTTAGAACGTTTGTTGTCTCCGCTTCTAGATAATAGTGATTTTATAGTGGTTAGTCTACTTATTTAAGCAGATATGAATTTCAACTAAATTAATTGTTAAAATTAGAATGATGTACATGTACCTTGAAAGATAGTTTAGAAACATACAAATGTAGAATGTGGTTAAATAATTTTAAACAACACTAAAGAGTATAAGATTATGTATATAGCATTTAACTAAAAACTCAATATTTTCGTAGGGTTAACCTACAAATTTTGAGAGAAATTCAAAAATATGACAATATTGTTTTATTGCATAATTGCATCCTCCACTTACATATTATGATGGGAAAAGAGGTTAGGAACGTTTGTTGTCTCCGTTTCTCTAGATAATAGTGATTTTATAGTGGTTAGTCTACTTATTTAAGCAAAGATGAATTTCAACTAAATTAATTGTTAAAATTAGAATGATGTACATGTACCTTGAAAGATAGTTTAGAATACATTAATACAAATGTAGAATGTGGTTAAATAATTTTAAACAACACTAAAGAGTATAAGATTATGTATATAGAGCATTTAACTAAAACTCAATATTTTCGTAGGGTTAACCTACAAATTTTGAGAGAAATTCAAAATTATGACAATATTGTTTTATTGCATAATTGCATCCTCCACTTACATATTATGATGGAAAGAGGTTAGGAACGTTTGTTGTCTCGTTTCTCTAGATAATAGTGATTTTATAGTGGTTAGTCTACTTATTTAAGCAAGATATGAATTTCAACTAAATTAATTGTTAAAATTAGAATGATGTACATGTACCTTGAAAGATAGTTTAGAATACATTAATACAAATGTAGAATGTGGTTAAATAATTTTAAACAACACTAAAGAGTATAAGATTATGTATATAGAGCATTTAACGAAAAACTCAATATTTTCGTAAGGGTTAACCTACAAATTTTGAGAGAAATTCAAAAATTATGACAATATTGTTTTATTGCATAATTGCATCCTCCACTTACATATTATGATGGGCAAAGAGGTTAGGAACGTTTGTTGTCTCCGTTTCTCTAGATTATAGTGATTTTATAGTGGTCAGTCTACTTATTTAAGCAGTATATGAATTTCAACTAAATTAATTGTTAAAATTAGAATGATGTACATGTACCTTGAAAGATAGTTTAGAATACATTAATACAAATGTAGAATGTAGTTAAATAATTTTAAACAACACTAAAGAGTATAAGATTATGTATATAGAGCATTTAACGAAAAACTCAATATTTTCGTAGGGGTTAACCTACAAATTTTGAGAGAAATTCAAAAATTATGAAAATATTGTTTTATTGCATAATTGCATTCTCCACTTACATATGATGGGAAAAGAGGGTAGGAACGTTTGTTGTCTCCGTTTCTCTAGATAATAGTGATTTTAAAGTGGTTAGTCTACTTATTTAAGCAAGATATGAATTTCAACTAAATTAATTGTTAAAATTAGAATGATGTACATGTACCTTGAAAGATAGTTTAGAATACATTAATACAATTGTAGAATGTGGTTAAATAATTTTAAACAACACTAAAGAGTATAAGATTATGTATATAAAGCATCTAACGAAAAACTCAATATTTTCGTAGGGGGTTAACCTACAAATTTTGAGAGAAATTCAAAAAATATGACAATATTGTTTTATTGCATAATTGCATCCTCCACTTACATATTATGATGGGAAAAGAGGTTAGAAACGTTTGTTGTCTCCGCTTCTGATAATAGTGATTTTATAGTGGTTAGTCTACTTATTTAAGCAAGATATGAATTTCAACTAAATTAATTGTTAAAATTAGAATGATGTACATGTACCTTGAAAGATAGTTTAGAATACATTAATACAATTGTAGAATGTGGTTAAATAATTTTAAACAACACTAAAGAGTATAAGATTATGTATATAGAGCATTTAACGAAAAACTCAATATTTTCGTAGGGTTAACCTACAAATTTTGAGAGAAATCAAAATTATGACAATATTGTTTTATTGCATAATTGCATCCTCCACTTACATATTATGATGGGAAAAGAGGGTAGAACGTTTGTTGTCTCCGCTTCTAGATAATAGTGATTTTATAGTGGTTAGTCTACTTATTTAAGCAGATATGAATTTCAACTAAATTAATTGTTAAAATTAATGATGTACATGTACCTTGAAAGATAGTTTAGAATACATTAATACAAATGTAGAATGTGGTTAAATAATTTTAAACAACACTAAAGAGTATAAGATTATGTATATAGAGCATTTAACTAAAACTCAATATTTTCGTAGGGTTAACCTACAAATTTTGAGAGAAATTCAAAAATTATGACAATATTGTTTTATTGCATAATTGCATCCTCCACTTACATATTATGATGGGAAAGAGGTAGGAACGCTTTGTCTCCGCTTCAGATAATAGTGATTTTATAAAGTGGTTAGTCTACTTATTTAAGAAGATATGAATTTCAACTAAATTAATTGTTAAAATTAGAATGATGTACATGTACCTTGAAAGATAGTTTAGAAACCATTAATACAAATGTAGAATGTGTTAAATAATTTTAAACAACACTAAAGAGTATAAGATTATGTATATAGAGCATTTAACTAAAACTCAATATTTTCAGGGTTAACCTACAAATTTTGAGAGAAATTCAAAATTATGACAATATTGTTTTATTGCATAATTGCATCCTCCACTTACATATTATGATGGAAAAGAGGTTAGAACGTTTGTTGTCTCGCTTCTCTAATAATAGTGATTTTATAGTGGTTAGTCTACTTATTTAAGAAGATATGAATTTCAACTAAATTAATTGTTAAAATTAGAATGATGTACATGTACCTTGAAAGATAGTTTAGAATACATACAAATGTAGAATGTGGTTAAATAATTTTAAACAACACTAAAGAGTATAAGATTATGTATATAGAGCATTTAACTAAAACTCAATATTTTCGTAGGGGTAACCTACAAATTTTGAGAGAAATTCAAAATTATGACAATATTGTTTTATTGCATAATTGCATCCTCCACTTACATTATTATGATCAAAGAGGTTAGAACGTTTGTTGTCTGCTTTCTAGATAATAGTGATTTTATAGTGGTTAGTCTACTTATTTAAGCAGATATGAATTTCAACTAAATTAATTGTTAAAAATTAGAATGATGTACATGTACCTTGAAAGATAGTTTAGAATACATTAATACAAATGTAGGTGGTTAAATAATTTTAAACAACACTAAAGAGTATAAGATTATGTATAGAGCATTTAACTAAAACTCAATATTTTCGTAGGGTTAACCTACAAATTTTGAAGAAATTATGACAATATTGTTTTATTGCATAATTGCATCCTCCACTTACATATTATGATGGAAAAGAGGTTAGAACGTTTGTTGTCTCGTTTCTCTAGATAATAGTGATTTTATAGTGGTACTCATTTAAGCAATATGAATTTCAACTAAATTAATTGTTAAAATTAGAATGATGTACATGTACCTTGAAAGATAGTTTAGAAACATTAATACAAATGTAGAATGTGGTTAAATAATTTTAAACAACACTAAAGAGTATAAGATTATGTATATAGAGCATTTAACTAAAACAATATTTTCAGGGTTAACCTACAAATTTTGAGAGAAATTCAAAAATTATGACAATATTGTTTTATTGCATAATTGCATCCTCCACTTACATTATGATGGAAAGAGGTTAGAACGCTTTGTTGTCTCCGCTTCTTATATAGTGATTTTATAGTGGTTAGTCTTTATTTAAAAGATATGAATTTCAACTAAATTAATTGTTAAAATTAGAATGATGTACATGTACCTTGAAAGATAGTTTAGAATACATTAATACAAATGTAGAATGTGGTTAAATAATTTTAAACAACACTAAAGAGTATAAGATTATGTATATAGAGCAACTAAAAACTCAATATTTTCGTAGGGGTTAACCTACAAATTTTGAGAAATTCAAAATTATGACAATATTGTTTTATTGCATAATTGCATCCTCCACTTACATATTATGATGGAAAAGAGGTAGGAACGCTTGTTGTCTCCGTTTAGATAATAGTGATTTTATAGTGGTTAGTCTACTTATTTAAGCAAAGATATGAATTTCAACTAAATTAATTGTTAAAATTAGAATGATGTACATGTACCTTGAAAGATAGTTTAGAATACATTAATACAAATGTAGAATGTGGTTAAATAATTTTAAACAACACTAAAGAGTATAAGATTATGTATATAGAGCATTTAACTAAAACTCAATATTTTCGTAGGTTAACCTACAAGAGAAATTCAAAATATGACAATATTGTTTTATTGCATAATTGCATCCTCCACTTACATATTATGATGGGAAAAGAGGTTAGAACGCTTGTTGTCTCCGCTTCTAGATAATAGTGATTTTATTTGTTATTCTACTTATTTAAGATATGAATTTCAACTAAATTAATTGTTAAAATTAGAATGATGTACATGTACCTTGAAAGATAGTTTAGAATACATTAATACAAATGTAGAATGTGGTTAAATAATTTTAAACACACTAAAGAGTATAAGATTATGTATATAGAGCATTTAACTAAAAACTCAATATTTTCGTAGGGTTAACCTACAAATTTTGAGAGAAATTCAAAATATGACAATATTGTTTTATTGCATAATTGCATCCTCCACTTACATATTATGATGGAAAGAGGTTAGAACGTTTGTTGTCTCCGCTTTCTGATAATAGTGATTTTAGTTATCTACTTATTTAAGCAAAGATATGAATTTCAACTAAATTAATTGTTAAAATTAGAATGATGTACATGTACCTTGAAAGATAGTTTAGAATACATTAATACAAATGTAGAATGTGGTTAAATAATTTTAAACAACACTAAAGAGTATAAGATTATGTATATAGATTTAACTAAAACTCAATATTTTCGTAGGGTTAACCTATGAATTTAGAACAAAAATATTTTTATTGCATAATTGCATCCTCCACTTACATATGATATGATAAAGAGGTAGAACGTTGTTGTCTCCGCTTCTAGATAATAGTGATTTTATGGTTATCACTTATTTAAGAGATATGAATTTCAACTAAATTAATTGTTAAAATTGAATGATGTACATGTACCTTGAAAGATAGTTTTGAATACATTAATACAAATGTAGAATGTGGTTAAATAATTTTAAACAACACTAAAGAGTATAAGATTATGTATATAGAGCATTTAACTAAAACTCAATATTTTCAGGGTTAACCTACAAATTTTGAGAGAAATTCAAAAATATGACAATATTGTTTTATTGCATAATTGCATCCTCCACTTACATATTATGATGGGAAAAGAGGTTAGAAACGTTTGTTGTCTCCGTTCTTCTAGATAATATTTGATTATGGTTAGTCTACTTATTTAAGGATATGAATTTCAACTAAATTAATTGTTAAAATTAGAATGATGTACATGTACCTTGAAAGATAGTTTAGAAACATTAATACAAATGTAGAATGTGGTTAAATAATTTTAAACAACACTAAAGAGTATAAGATTATATATTTAACTAAAACTCAATATTTTCGTAGGGTTAACCTACAAATTTGAGAGAAATTCAAAATTATGAAAATATTGTTTATTGCATAATTGCATCCTCCACTTACATATTATGATGGAAAAGAGGGTAGAACGTTTGTTGTCTCCGGCTTCTAGATAATAGTGATTTTAGTGGTTAGTCTACTTATTTAAGATATGAATTTCAACTAAATTAATTGTTAAAAATAGAATGATGTACATGTACCTTGAAAGATAGTTTACATTAATACAAATGTAGAATGTGGTTAAATAATTTTAAACAACACTAAAGAGTATAAGATTATGTATATAGAGCATTTAACTAAAACTCAATATTTTCTAGGGTTAACCTACAAATTTTGAGAGAAATTCAAAAATTATGACAATATTGTTTTATTGCATAATTGCATCCTCCACTTACATATTATGATGGAAAAGAGGTAGGAACGTTTGTTGTCTCCGCTTCTAGATAATAGTGATTTTATAGTGGTTAGTCTACTTATTTAAGCATATGAATTTCAACTAAATTAATTGTTAAAATTAGAATGATGTACATGTACCTTGAAAGATAGTTTAGAAATATTTAATACAAATGTAGAATGTGGTTAAATAATTTTAAACAACACTAAAGAGTATAAGATTATGTATATAGCATTTAACTAAAACTCAATATTTTCGTAGGGTTAACCTACAAATTTGAGAGAAATTCAAAATTATGACAATATTGTTTTATTGCATAATTGCATCCTCCACTTACATATTATGATGGGAAAAGAGGTAGAACGTTGTTGTCTCCGCTTCTGATAATAGTGATTTTATAGTGGTTAGTCTACTTATTTAAGAAGATATCTCAACTAAATTAATTGTTAAAATTAGAATGATGTACATGTACCTTGAAAGATAGTTTAGAACCATTAATACAAATGTAGAATGTGGTTAAATAATTTTAAACAACACTAAAGAGTATAAGATTATGTATATAGAGCATTTAACTAAAACTCAATATTTTCGTAGGGTTAACCTACAAATTTTGAGAGAAATTCAAAATTATGACAATATTGTTTTATTGCATAATTGCATCCTCCACTTACATATTATGATGGAAAAGAGGTAGAACGCTTGTTGTCTCCGCTTTCTAGATAATAGTGATTTTATAGTGGTTAGTCTACTTATTTAAGCAAAGATATGAATTTCAACTAAATTAATTGTTAAAATTAGAATGATGTACATGTACCTTGAAAGATAGTTTAGAATACATTAATACAAATGTAGAATGTGGTTAAATAATTTTAAACAACACTAAAGAGTATAAGATTATGTATATAGAGCATTTAACTAAAACTCAATATTTTCGTAGGGTTAACCTACAAATTTTGAGAAATTCAAAAATTATGACAATATTGTTTTATTGCATAATTGCATCCTCCACTTACATATTATGATGGGAAAAGAGGTTAGAACGTTTGTTGTCTCCGCTTCTGATAGTGATTTTATAGTGGTTAGTCTACTTATTTAAGCAAGATATGAATTTCAACTAAATTAATTGTTAAAATAGAATGATGTACATGTACCTTGAAAGATAGTTGTAATACTTTTAATACAAAATGTGTAATGGTTAAATAATTTAAACAACACTAAAGAGTATAAGATTATGTATATAAGCATTTTAAATTTAAAACTCAATATTTCAGGGGTTAACCTACAAATTTTGAGAGAAATTCAAAATATGATAATATTGTTTTATTGCATAATTGCATCCTCCACTTTATATATTATGATGGAAAAGAGGTTAGGAACGTTTGTTGTCTCCGCTTTCTCTAGATAATAGTGATTTTATAGTGGTTAGTCTACTAAGATATGAATTTCAAACTAAATAATTGTTAAAAAATTGAATGATGTACCTCAAAGATAGTTAAGATACATTATAATATACAAAGAATGTGGTTAAATATTTTAAACAACACTAAAGAGTATAAGATTATGTATAGAGCATTTAACAAAACTCAATATTTTCTAGGGTTAATCACAAATTTTGAGAGAAATTCAAAATTATGACAATATTGTTTCATTGCATAATTGCATCCTCCACTTACATATTATGATGGAAAAGAGGGTAGGAACTTGTTGTCTGCTTCTAGATAATAGTGATTTTATAGTGGTTAGTCTATTTATTTAAGGATATGAATTTCAACTAAATTAATTGTAAAAATTAATGATGTACATGTACCTTGAAAGATAGTTTAAACTTTTAATATAAATGTAGAATGTGGTTAAATATTTAAACACTAAAGAGAGATTATGTATATAGAGCATTTAACTAAAATCAATATTTCTAGGGGTTAACTCTACAAATTTTGAGAGAAATTGCAAATATGACAATATTGTTTTATTGCATAATTGCATTCTCCACTTACATATTATGATGGGAAAGAGTGGAAGGTTATTGTCTAATCAGATAATAGCATTTTGCTATCTATCATTTTAAGCAAAGATATGAATTTCAACTAAATTAATTTGTTAAAATTGAATACATGTACATGTACCTGAAAGATAGTTTAATACATTAATTACAAATGTAATGTATAAATAATTAAACAACACTAAAGATATAAGACGTATATGGGACATTTAAATCTAAAATCCAACATTTTCTGTGGGTTAACTCACAAATTTTAGAGAAATTCAAAATTATGACAATATTGTTTTATTTCATAATTGTATCCTCCACTTTACATATTATGATGGGAAAAGAGGTTAGACCACTTTTGTCCTGCTTTCTAAAATATGATTTTACAGTTTGTCTACTTATTTAAGCAAGATATGAATTTCAAACTAAATTAATTAAGTATTAATGATGTACATGTACCTTGAAAGATAGCTTTAAATACATTAATACAAATGTAATGTGGTTAAATAATTTTAAACAATCTAAAAGAGTATAAGATTATATTAGAGCTTTTAATCTAAAAGTCATTTCTATAAGAACTCTACAAATTTTGAGAGAAATTCAAAATTATGACAATATTGTTTTTACATAATTGCATCTCCACTACATAATATGATGGGAAAGAGGGCAGAACGCTTTGTTGTCTCCGCTTCAGATAATAGTGATTTTAAAGTTTTTAGTCTACTTATTTAAGCAGTGATATGAATTTAAACTAAATTAATTGTTAAAATTAGAATGATGTACATGTACCTGAAAGATAGTTGAATACATTACTACAAATGTAGTGGTTAAATAATTAAACAACACTGAAAGAGGTTAAGATTATGTATATAATTGACAATTTAAAATCTAAATATTTTCTAGGGTTAACCTACAAATTTTGAGAAATTCAAAATTATGACAATATTTCACAATTGTATTCTCCAATTTACATATTATGATGGGAAAGAGGTTAGAAGTTTATGTTCCGGTCAGATAATAGTGATTTT
>JAEACV010000300.1:0-18185 GCA_016432835.1 Brassica nigra
GTAACGTACCTTGAAAGGTGGTTTAGAATAATAATATAGAATATTTAACACTAAAATATAGCTCATTATATTAATTAATTTAAAACTCAATATTTTCAGAGGGTTACACAAATTATGATAAAAATATAATATTGTTTTATTGCAAATTTGCATCTCCACTTTTATATTATATGCTTCTCAAAGAGACAGGTCTCGTTTTCTGTTTTCAGATACAATGATTTATTAGTCCACTTATTTAAACAAGAGAAATCAGATCAAATTAATTGTTAAAATTAGAATGATGTACAAAATCTTTAAAGATGTTTAGAATACATTA
The DNA here is from genome assembly GCA_016432835.1 of Brassica nigra. Lineage (NCBI taxonomy): Eukaryota > Viridiplantae > Streptophyta > Magnoliopsida > Brassicales > Brassicaceae > Brassica > Brassica nigra. Next base: position 317 of record JAEACV010000300.1, read on the forward strand.
ATATATAGAATATGGTTAAATATTTAAATTACTAAGTAGGTTTAATATAATATCGAACTAAAACTCAATATTTTCTAGAGGGTTTAACTCTAATGTTCTTGAGGAAATTAAAAATATGACAATATTTTTATTGCAAAGTTGTATCCTCCACTGTATTATGATGGTCAAAGGTTAGAACCTTTGTTGTTTCTGTTTTCTGATAATAGAGATTTATAGGAAGAACTAATTTATTTAAGATATGAATTTTGACCAATTATTAAAAATGAATGATGTACATGCAATTGAAAGGTGGTCAGAATACATTAACAAGAAGAATATGTTATTTTTAACACTAAAAGTATAAGTCAATAGAGAGTATAATTTCAACTAAAACCTAATATTTCAGAGGTTAAACCCAAAATTTGATATCAAAAATATAACAATATTGTTTTATTGCACTTTCATCCTCCACTTACATATTATGAGTTTAGAACCTTGTTTTGCTCTCATAGCTAATGATTTATATTGTTAGTCCACTTATTTAAAACAGTATGAATTTTGACAAATTAATTGTTAAAATTAATGATGTACTTCAAATTAAAAGATATTTAAATGAGCATTATAAGAATATAGAATATGTATACTATTTAAAACACACTAAATGCATAAGCTTCTAATATATAATTAACTAAAACAATATTTTCTGAGGGGTTAACCCACAAATTTTATGGAAACTAAAAACATGACATATTTTATGCAAAGTTGCACTAATATCTATTATGATTACAAGAGGTTATGTCCTTTGCTGTTTCTGCTTCTTCAGATAATAGTGACTTGTAATTGTTAACTAATTTATTTAAAGGCATGAATCTTAGACTCAATTAATGGTTACAAATTAATGATACAAATTTTGAAAGTATTTGAATACATTAATAAGAATAGAATATGGTTAAATATTTTACAAACCAAAACAATAAGCCTAATGAGAGAAGTAAATAACTAAAACTATATTTAGGTTGTCCCACAAATTTGAGTGATATAAAAATATAACAATATTTTGCCAAATTATGCATCCTCCACTACATGAAGTCAAAGTGTTGAACTGCTCGTTTCTCTGGATAATAATGATTATAGTTGTTATCCACTATTTAAACAAGATATGGTTTTATCAAATTAATTTGTTAAAATTGAATGATGTACATTAATTCTCAGAAGATGGTTTAGAATACATTAATAAGAATATATGGTTAAATAATTTTTAATAAGTACAAGCATTTAATATATATTAATCAAACTAACATTTCTAGGCTAAACAACAAATTTTGATAAAATTAAAACATGACAATATTTTTATTGCAAATTGCATCCTCCACATTCATATTATGTTACCAAAGAGTGTTTAGAACCTGTTTCTAAGCTTTAGATAATATGATTTCAGTGGTTAGTCCATTTATTTAAGCAAAGAGATATGAATTGATCAAATTAATTACAAAATTGAATGATGGAAATGCCTTTGAAAGGTGGTTTAGAATAATTAATAAAGAATATAGAATTGTGTTTAATGATAAACAACACTACATAAGCCTGTCGATATAGCATTAAAGGAAACATATTGTAGGTTAACCAACAAATTTTGAGTGATATTGCAACATAATATTGCAAATCGGTAACGTCCAGAATTATGCACATACCAAAGGAGGTTAGGAACTTTACTTTCTGTTTCTGGATAGAATGATTTTATAGTGTGTTAGTCCAATTACTGGCAAAGATATAATTTAATGCACTTAATTAAAATTAGAATGATGTAATGTACTGAAAGGTGGTTTAAATAGATTGAATAAAATATAATATTAAATATTTTAATAAAAGGATTAATATACCAATCAAAATCATATTTAGGGTTAACCCACAAATTTTGAGTGATATCAAAAATATAATATTGTTTTTGTCAAATTTGCATCCTCCACTTTACATATTATTATGAAGTCAAAGAGGTTAGAACCTTTGTTTAATAGATAATAAGATTTCATAGTAATATCCACTTATTTAAACAGTATATGAATTTAGACTAAATTTACTAAAATCAATGGATGTACATGTACCTGAAAAGATGGTTTTGTCATTATCATGAATATAGAATATGCATGAATATTTTAAACACTAAAGTATGTTTTAATATACCAATTAAGGAAAACTAATATTTATAATATTCTGTCACTTTTGAGGAAATTGTTATTAACATTTTACGCTGCATCCTCCACATTCATATTATGATGGTCAAAGAGGTTAGAACCTTTAAGATTTGCTTCTAGATAGTGATTTTATAGTGGTTATCCACCATTTAAGCAATAATGACTAGATCAAATTATTGTTAAATTAGAAATTGATACATACCTTGGAAATGTAATAGAATATTAATAAGAATAAGAATTATGGTTAAATATTTTAAATGTCAATTAAAAGTAAGTCATATACTAACTAATACTATTGGGGTTAACTCACAAATTTGAGGATATTAAAAATATGATAATAATTATTGCAAATTAATCCTCCTGATTATTATAATAATATGGTGTCAAAGAGGTTGAAACTTTGTTACTTCTGTTTCTAGATAATATGATTTTATAAATGGTTATCTACTTATTTAAGCAGTATACAACTTGTATCAATTAAACTACAAATTAGAATTATGTACAATGGAAGGTGGTTTAGACCACACAAGAATATATAATAATTATTTTAAATTAAAAGTATAGCCTGTTATATACTAATCAAAACTCAATATTCAGAGGGGTTAACTCACAAAGGAGTGATATTAAAATGTACATGATAATATTGTTTTATTGTAAATTAGCATCCTGACTTACATAACAGTTTGAAATAGTAACTTGTTTTCTGCTTCTAGATAATGATTTTATAGTGTTAGCCAATTTATTTAATAGTATATAAGAATTTAGGACTAACTAATTGGCAAAATGAATAGATGTACAGTGTAATTGGTGAGAGCCATAACAGACACAGAACAGATCTTGCTAAATATTTTAAACAACACTATGTATAAGCTTCAATATAATTAACTAAAACCTAATGATGAGGGGTTAACTCGGCAAATTTGAGGAACAAGTACATGGACAATATTTTAATGCAAAAGGTCCTCCATATCATGACATAGCCTTATGTTAGAACCTTGTTACTTGCTTCTCTAGATACAGTGATTATAGGTCCACTATTTATGAGAACAGATCACCATCATTACAAATTAGAATGATGGCATGCATCTGAAAGTGGTTTAGAAATACATTGGTAAGAAGGAATATGACACGAACAACACTAAAGTAAGTCAATGATATAAGTAACTAAAACCAGAGGTTAACTCACAAATTTTAGTGAATTAAAAATAAGAAAATATTGTTTTATTGCAACCAACCCACTACATATTATGAAGTCAAAGAGGTTGAACTTGTTTTCTGTTTCTATAATAATGATTTTAGTGGTTAGTCCACTTATTTGCTAAATGAGAATTGAATTAACTAATTGTTAAAATTGTAATGATGAATGTATCTTGGTGTGGTTTAATACTTAATAAGAATGTATATGGTTAACATTTTTAACAACATCAAAAGTATAAACTTCAATATAGTAATTACCAAAATCAATATTTTGAGGGTTAACCAATTATGAATTAAAAACACAATATTTTTATTGCAAAGCAGACCTCCATTCATATTATGATGGTCAAAGAGGTTAGGAACCTTGTTGCTTTAGTTTCTAGATAATAGAAGATTTTATAGTGGCGGTCCACTATTTAAGCGATATGAATTTAGACCAAATTAACGATAAAATTAGATTGATGGAATGTACCTGAAAGGTTTACAATTGGCAATAAGAAGATAGAACATTAAATATTTTAAACACTAAAAGCATAAGCTCAATATATACTATTCAATTAAAACTCAATATTTTTGTAGGGTTAACCCACAATTTTGAAATTAAAAATATGACAATATTTTTATTGCAGTTGCATCCATTCATTTATGATCAAAGAGTTAGAAAACCTTGTTACTTGTTTCTAGATAATATGATTTTATAGTGGTTAGTCCACTTATTTACAAAGATAGCCTTAGACTAAATTAATTGTTAAAATAGAATGATGCACAAATTATGTTGTGTTTGTTACATTAATAAGAATATAATATAATAATTTTAAACACTAAAAGTAAGTTTGGCGAGATAAAGTAACTGTTCTAATATTTTCAGGAGGGCTACCGTCAACTTTAGGTGATTTCAAAAATATGACAATATTTTATTGCAAATTTGCATCCTCCACTTACATAGATGCTCAAAGAAAGAACTTTGTTGTCTCTGTTCTAGAGCACAGGATTATAGTGTTAATTTATTTAACAAGATATGAATTTAACAACACTGTTAAAAATTGAATGATGTAATGTATCTTATGGTTTAGAATACTAATACATATAGAATATGGCTTAACATTAATTAACTAAAAGTATAAACTCAATATATAGTAATTACTAAAATCAATATTTCTAGGGTTAAATCACGTTTTGATGAAATTAAAATATTTTTAATAAAAGTTGCATCCCATTCATATTATGATGGTCAAAGAGGTTAGAACCTTTGTTGTTTTGTTTCTAGATAATAGTGATTTGAGCAGTGGTTATCCATTTATGGCAAGATATGAATTTAGACCAAATTAATTGTTAAAATTGAATGACGTGAACAAATGAAGTGGTGGTTTAGAATACATTAATGTCAATATAGAATATGGTTAAATATTTTAAACAACACTAAAAGTATAAGCTTCAATATACCAATTAACTAAAACTCAATATTTTCGAGGTTAACACAAATTATAGATATTTAAAATATGACAATATGGTTTTACAAAATTATACTGTCCACTATTAATATGAAGCCTTAGGTTAGAACCTTTGTTTTCTCTGCTTAGACATAGTGATTTGGCAGTAAGAATCACTTATTTAAATATATGAATTTAGACTAAATTAAAATTAGAATGATGTACAAAATTGGAAAAGGATGGTTCATAATACATTAATAAGAATATAGATCAGTTAATATTTTACCAAAAGTATAAGTCAATATAATTAACTAAAACTCAATATTTTCTAGGGGTTAACTCAATAAATTTTAAATTAAAAATATGACAATATTTTTATTGCAAAGTCAAAATCAAGACTATATTATGATGGTCGAGGTTAGGAACCCTTAAGTTGTTTCTGTTTCTCAGATATTAGTGGATTGTACATGGTCCACTTATTTAAGTAGTATAGAATTTAGATTAAATTAGTTAAAATTAGAATATGTATATGTACTGAAAGTGGTTTAGAATACATGAACAAGAATATAGAATGGTTAAGCATTTTTAACATAAAAGTAAGCTTCAATATACACTAACTAACCACAAAATATTTCTAGGTTAACCAAATTTTATATCAAAAATATAACAATATTGTTTTATTGCAAATTTTCATCCTCCACCACATTATGAAGCTAAAAGAGGTTAGAACCTTGTTTTCTGTTTCTTCTAGATAATAATTATATTGTTATCCACTTATTTAAACAAGATATGAATTTTAAATTAATTGTTAAAAATTGTAATGATGTACTTGTACCTTGAAAGATGGTTTAGAATACATTAATAAGAATATATATGGTTAAATATTTTAAACAACTAAAAGTATGTTTATATATATACTTGACTAAAACTCAATATTTTCGTAAGTTAACCCACAAATTTTAGTGAATTAAAAACATAATATTTTTATGCAAAGTTGCATCCACAAATTCATATTATGATGGTCAAAGAGTTAGGAACCTTTTGTTTCCTGTTTCTCTTAGATAGCATGAGAATACTTAATGCAAGATATGAATATCTAAATTAGTTAAAATAGAATGATGTACATGTACCTTGAAAGGTGGTTTAGAATACATTAATACAATATAGAATATAAATATTTTTAACAACTAAAAGTATAAGTCAAAATATAGCATTAATAAAACTCAATATTTTCGTAGGTTAACCAACAAATTTTGAAAGATATCAAAAATATAACAATATTGTTTTATTAATTTGCATCCTCCACTTACATATTATGAAGCTCAAAGAGGTTAGGAACCTTTGTTTTCTCTGTTTCTAGATAATAATGATTTTATAGTTAGTCCACTTATTTAAACAATATATGAATTGACTAAATTAATTGTTAAAATTAGAATGATGTACACTTGAAATGGTTTAGAATACATTAATAAGAATAGAATATGGTTAAATATTTTAAAACACTAAAAGTATAAGCTTATATATAATAATTAACTAAAACTCAATATTTTAGGGGTTAACCCACAAATTTTGAGTAAAAAAAACATGACAATATTTTTATTGCAAAGTTGCATCCTCCACATCATATTATGATGGTCAAAGAGGTTAGGAACCTTGTTGTTGTTTCAGATAATAGTGATTTTATAGTGGTTAGTCCACTTATTTAAGAAGATATGAATTTAGACTAAATTAAAATTAGAATGATGTACATGTACCTTGAAAGGTGGTTTAGAATACATTAATAAGAATATAGAATATGGTTAAATATTTTAACAACACTAAAAGTATAAGCTTCATATATATAGCAATTAACTAAAACTCAATATTTTCAGGGTTAACCCACAAATTTTGAGTGATATTAAAAATATGACAATATTGTTTTATTGCAAATTTGCATCCTCCACTTCATATTATGATGCTCAAAGAGGTTAGGAAACTTTGTTGTCTCTGCTTCTAGATAATAGTGATTTTATAATGGTTAGTCCACTTATTTAAGCAAGATATGAATTTAGACTAAATTAATTGTTACAAAGAATGATGTACATGTACCTTGAAAGGTGGTTTAGAATACATTAATAAGAATATAGAATATGGTTAATTATTTTAAACAACACTAAAAGTATAATATAGCAATTAATTAAAACTCAATATTTTGTAGGGTTAACCCACAAATTTTGAGTGATTAAAAATATGACAATATTGTTTTATTGCAAATTTGCATCCTCCACTTACATATTATGAAGCTCAAAGAGGTTAGAACCTTTGTTTTCTGCTTCTAGATAATAATGATTTTATAGTGGTTAGTCCACTTATTTAAATAGTATATGATATGAATTTAGACTAAATTAATTGTTAAAATTAGAATGATGTACATGTACCTTGAAAGGTGGTTTAGAATACATTAATAAGAATATAGAATATGGTTAAATATTTTAAACAACACTAAAAGTATAAGCTTCAATATAGCAATTAACTAAAACTCAATATTTTCAGTAGGGGTTAACCCACAAATTTTGAGTGAAATTAAAAATATGACAATATTGTTTTATTGCAAAGTTTGATCCTCCACATTCATATTATGAATGGTCAAAGAGGTTAGAACCTTTGTTGTTTCGTTTCTAGATAATAGTGATTTTATAGTGGTTAGTCCTTATTTAAGAAGATATGAATTTAGACTAAATTAATTGTTACAATTAGAATGATGTACATGTACCTTGAAAGGTGGTTTAGAATACATTAATAAGAATATAGAATTGGTTAAATATTTTAAACAACACTAAAAGTATAAGCTTCAATATAGCAATTAACTAAAACTCAATATTTTCGTAGGGTTAACCCACAAATTTTGAGTGAAATTAAAAACATGACAATATTTTTATTAAAATGTTGCATCCTCCACATTCATATTATGATGGTCAAAGAGGTTAGAACCTTTGTTGTTTCTGTTTCTCTAGATAATAGTGATTTTATAGTTAGTCCACTTATTTAAGCAAGATATGAATTTAGACTAAATTAATTGTTAAACATTAGAATGATGTACATGTACCTTGAAAGGTGGTTTAGAATACATTAATAATATAGAATATGGTTAATATTTTAAACAACACTAAAAGTATAAGCTTCAATATATAGCAATTAACTAAAACTCAATATTTTCAGGGTTAACTCACAAATTTTGAGTGATATTAAAATATGACAATATTGTTTTATTGCAAATTTACATCCTCCACTTACATATTATGAAGCTCAAAGAGGTTAGGAACCTTTGTTTTCTGTTTCTAGATAATAATGATTTTATAGTGGTTAGTCCACTTATTTAAACATATGAATTTAGACTAAATTAATTGTTAAAATTAGAATGATGTAATGTACCTTGAAAGGTGGTTTAGAATACATTAATAAGAATATAGAATATGGTTAAATATTTTTAACAACACTAAAAGTATAAGTTTAATATATATAATTATCTAAAACTCAATATTTTCGTAGGGTTAACCCACAAATTTTGAGTGATATTAAAAATATGACAATATTGTTTTATTGCAAATTTGCATCCTCCATTCATATTATGCTCAAAGAGGTTAGGAACCTTTGTTTTCTGTTTCTAGATAATAATTTTATAGTGGTTAGTCCACTTATTTAAGAAGATATGAATTTAAAAATTAATTGTTAAAATTAGAATGATGTATGTACCTTGAAAGGTGGTTTAGAATACATTAATAAGAATATAGAATATGGTTAAATATTTTAAACAACACTAAAAGTATAAACTTTATATATAATTAACTAAAACTCAATATTTTCGTAGGGGTTAACCCACAAATTTTGAGTGAAATTAAAAATGACAATATTTTTATTGCAAAGTTGCATCCTCCACATTCATATTATGATGTCAAAGAGGTTAGAACCTTGTTGTTTCTGCTTTCTAGATAATAGTGATTTTATAGTGGTTAGTCCACTTATTTAAGCAAGATATGAATTTAGACTAAATTAATTGTTAAAATTAGAATGATGTACATGTACCTTGAAAGGTGGTTTAGAATACATTAATAAGAATATAGAATATGGTTAAATATTTTAAACAACACTAAAAGTATAAGCTTCATATATATTAACTAAAACTCAATATTTTCGTAGGGTTAACCCACAAATTTTGAGTGATATTAAAAATATGACAATATTGTTTTATTGCAAATTTGCATCCTCCACTTACATATTATGAAGCTCAAAGAGGTTAGAACCTTTGTTTTCTGTTTCTAGATAATAATGATTTTATAGTGGTTAGTCCACTTATTTAAGCAAGATATGAATTTAGACTAAATTAATTGTTAAAATTAGAATGATGTGAATGTACCTTGAAAGGTGGTTTAGAATACATTAATAAGAATATAGAATATGGTTAAATATTTTAACAACACTAAAAGTATAAGCTTCAATATATAATTAACTAAAACTCAATATTTTCAGAGGGTTAACCCACAAATTTTGAGTGATATTAAAAATATGACAATATTGTTTTATTGCAAATTTGCATCCTCCACTTACATATTATGAAGCTCAAAGAGGTTAGAACCTTTGTTTTCTCTGCTTTCTAGATAATAATGATTTTATAGTGGTTAGTCCACTTATTTAAGCAAATATGAATTTAGACTAAATTAATTGTTAAAATTAGAATGATGTACATGTACCTTGAAAGGTGGTTTAGAATACATTAATAAGAATATAGAATATGGTTAAATATTTTAAACAACACTAAAAGTATAAGCTTCAATATATACAATTAACTAAAACTCAATATTTTCGTAGGGTTAACCCACAAATTTTGAGTGAAAAAAATGACAATATTTTTTATTGCAAAGTTGCATCCTCCACATTCATATTATGATGGTCAAAGAGGTTAGAACCTTTGTTTCGCTTCTAGATAATAGTGATTTTATAGTGGTTAGTCCACTTATTTAAGCAATATATGAATTTAGACTAAATTAATTGTTAAAATTAGAATGATGTACATGTACCTTGAAAGGTGGTTTAGAATACATTAATAAGAATATAAATATGGTTAAATATTTTAAACAACACTAAAAGTATAAGCTTCAATATATAGCAATTAACTAAAACTCAATATTTTCGTAGGGTTAACCCACAAATTTTGAGTGATATTAAAAATATGACAATATTGTTTTATTGCAAATTTGCATCCTCCACTTACATATTATGAAGCTCAAAGAGGTTAGGAACCTGTTTTCTGCTTTCTAGATAATAATGATTTTATAGTGGTTAGTCCACTTATTTAAGCAAAGATATGAATTTAGACTAAATTAATTGTTAAAATTAGAATGATGTACATGTACCTTGAAAGGTGGTTTAGAATACATTAATAAGAATATAGAATATGGTTAAATATTTTAAACAACACTAAAAGTATAAGCTTCAATATATAGCAATTAACTAAAACTCAATATTTTCGTAGGGTTAACCCACAAATTTTGAGTGATATTAAAAATATGACAATATTGTTTTATTGCAAATTTGCATCCTCCACTTACATATTATGAAGCTCAAAGAGGTTAGAACCTTGTTTTCTCTGTTTTCTAGATAATAATGATTTTATAGTGGTTAGTCCACTTATTTAAGCGATATGAATTTAGACTAAATTAATTGTTAAAATTAGAATGATGTACATGTACCTTGAAAGGTGGTTTAGAATACATTAATAAGAATATAGAATATGGTTAAATTTTTAAACAACACTAAAAGTATAAGCTTCAATATATAGCATTAACTAAAACTCAATATTTTCGTAGGGTTAACCCACAAATTTTGAGTGATATTAAAAATATGACAATATTGTTTTATTGCAAAGTTGCATCCTCCACATTCATATTATGATGGTCAAAGAGGTTAGGAACCTTTGTTGTTTCTAGATAATAGTGATTTTATAGTGGTTAGTCCACTTATTTAAGCGATATGAATTTAGACTAAATTAATTGTTACAAATTAGAATGATGTACATGTACCTTGAAAGGTGGTTTAGAATACATTAATAAGAATATAGAATATGGTTAAATATTTTAAACAACACTAAAAGTATAAGCTTCAATATATATATTAACTAAAACTCAATATTTTCGTAGGGTTAACCCACAAATTTTGAGTGATATTAAAAATATGACAATATTGTTTTATTGCAAATTTGCATCCTCCACTTACATATTATGAAGCTCAAAGAGGTTAGGAACCTTTGTTTTCTGTTTCTCTAGATAATAATGATTTTATAGTGGTTAGTCCACTTATTTAAGCAAGATATGAATTTAGACTAAATTAATTGTTAAAATTAGAATGATGTACATGTACCTTGAAAGGTGGTTTAGAATACATTAATAAGAATATAGAATATGGTTAAATATTTTTAAACAACACTAAAAGTATAAGCTTCAATATATAGAATTAACTAAAACTCAATATTTTCGTAGGGTTAACCCACAAATTTTGAGTGATATTAAAAAATGACAATATTTTTTATTGCAAAGTTTCCTACATTCATATTATGATGGTCAAAGAGGTTAGGAACCTTGTTGTCTCTGTTTCTAGATAATAGTGATTTTATAGTGGTTAGTCCACTTATTTAAGCATATGAATTTAGACTAAATTAATTGTTAAAATTAGAATGATGTACATGTACCTTGAAAGGTGGTTTAGAATACATTAATAAGAATATAGAATATGGTTAAATATTTTAAACAACACTAAAAGTATAAGCTTATATATAATTAACTAAAACTCAATATTTTCGTAGGGTTAACCCACAAATTTTGAGTGATATTAAAAATATGACAATATTGTTTTATTGCAAATTTGCATCCTCCACTTCATATTATGAAGCTCAAAGAGGTTAGGAACCTTTGTTTTCTGTTTCTCTAGATAATAATGATTTTATAGTGGTTAGTCCACTTATTTAAGCAAGATATGAATTTAGACTAAATTAATTGTTAAAATTAGAATGATGTATGTACCTTGAAAGGTGGTTTAGAATACATTAATAAGAATATAGAATATGGTTAAATATTTTTAACAACACTAAAAGTATAAGCTTCAATATATAGCAATTAACTAAAACTCAATATTTTCGTAGGGTTAACCCACAAATTTTGAGTGATATTAAAAATATGACAATATTGTTTTATTGCAAATTTGCATCCTCCACTTACATATTATGAAGCTCAAAGAGGTTAGAACCTTTGTTTTCTGTTTCTAGATAATAGTGATTTTATAGTGGTTAGTCCACTTATTTAAGCAAGATATGAATTTAGACTAAATTAATTGTTAAAAATTAGAATGATGTACATGTACCTTGAAAGGTGGTTTAGAATACATTAATAAGAATATAGAATATGGTTAAATATTTTAAACAACACTAAAAGTATAAGCTTCAATATATAGCAATTAACTAAAACTCAATATTTTCGTAGGGTTAACCCACAAATTTTGAGTGATATTAAAAATATGACAATATTGTTTTATTGCAAATTTGCATCCTCCACTTCATATTATGGTCAAAGAGGTTAGAACCTTGTTGTTTCTGTTTCTAGATAATAGTGATTTTATAGTGGTTAGTCCACTTATTTAAGCAGATATGAATTTAGACTAAATTAATTGTTACAAATTAGAATGATGTACATGTACCTTGAAAGGTGGTTTAGAATACATTAATAAGAATATAGAATATGGTTAAATATTTTAAACAACACTAAAAGTATAAGCTTCAATATATATTAACTAAAACTCAATATTTTCGTAGGTTAACCCACAAATTTTGAGTGATATTAAAAATATGACAATATTGTTTTATTGCAAATTTGCATCCTCCACTTACATATTATGAAGCTCAAAGAGGTTAGAAACCTGTTTTCTCTGCTTCTCTAGATAATATGATTTTATAGTGGTTAGTCCACTTATTTAAGCAAGATATGAATTTAGACTAAATTAATTGTTAAAATTAGAATGATGTACATGTACCTTGAAAGGTGGTTTAGAATACATTAATAAGAATATAGAATATGGTTAAATATTTTTAAACAACACTAAAAGTATAAGCTTCAATATATATAATTAACAAAACTCAATATTTTCTAGGGTTAACCCACAAATTTTGAGTGAAATTAAAAACATGACAATATTTTTTATTGCAAAGTTTGCATCCTCCACATTCATATTATGATGGTCAAAGAGGTTAGGAACCTTGTTGTTTTTTCTCTAGATAATAGTGATTTTATAGTGGTTAGTCCACTTATTTAAGCAAGATATGAATTTAGACTAAATTAATTGTTAAAATTAGAATGATGTACATGTACCTTGAAAGGTGGTTTAGAATACATTAATAAGAATATAGAATATGGTTAAATATTTTAAACAACACTAAAAGTATAAGCTTCAATATATAGCAATTAAAAAACTCAATATTTTCGTAGGGTTAACCCACAAATTTTGAGTGATATTAAAAATATGACAATATTGTTTTATTGCAAATTTGCATCCTCCACTTACATATTATGAAGCTCAAAGAGGTTAGAACCTTTTTCTTACTTTCTAGATAATAATGATTTTATATTAGTCCACTTATTTAAGCAAGATATGAATTTAGACTAAATTAATTGTTAAAATTAGAATGATGTACATGTACCTTGAAAGATGGTTTAGAATACATTAATAATATAGAATATGGTTAAATATTTTAAACAACACTAAAAGTATAAGCTTCAATATATAATTAACTAAAACTCAATATTTTCGTAGGGTTAACCCACAAATTTTGAGTGAAATTAAAAATATGACAATATTGTTTTATTGCAAATTGCATCCTCCACTTCATATTATGATGCTCAAAGAGGTTAGAACCTTTGTTTTCTGTTTCTCTAGATAATAGTGATTTTATAGTGGTTAGTCCACTTATTTAAGCAAGATATGAATTTAGACTAAATTAATTGTTAAAATTAGAATGATGTACATGTACCTTGAAAGGTGGTTTAGAATACATTAATAAGAATATAGAATATGGTTAAATATTTTTAACAACACTAAAAGTATAAGCTTCAATATATATAATTAACTAAAACTCAATATTTTCAGTAGGGTTAACCCACAAATTTTGAGTGATATTAAAAATATGACAATATTGTTTTATTGCAAATTTGCATCCTCCACTTACATATTATGAAGCTCAAAGAGGTTAGGAACCTTTGTTGTCTCTGTTTAGATAATGATTTTATAGTGGTTAGTCCACTTATTTAAAATATGAATTTAGACTAAATTAATTGTTAAAATTAGAATGATGTACATGTACCTTGAAAGGTGGTTTAGAATACATTAATAAGAATATAGAATATGGTTAAATATTTTAAACAACACTAAAAGTATAAGCTATATATAGCAATTAACTAAAACTCAATATTTTCGTAGGGTTAACCCACAAATTTTGAGTGATATTAAAAATATGACAATATTGTTTTATTGCAAATTTGCATCCTCCACTTCATATTATGAAGCTCAAAGAGGTTAGAACCTTTGTTGTCTCTGCTTCTAGATAATAGTGATTTTATAGTGGTTAGTCCACTTATTTAAGCAAGATATGAATTTAGACTAAATTAATTGTTAAAATTAGAATGATGTACATGTACCTTGAAAGGTGGTTTAGAATACATTAATAAGAATATAGAATGGTTAAATATTTTAAACAACACTAAAAGTATAAGCTTCAATATATATAATTAACTAAAACTCAATATTTTCTAGGGTTAACCCACAAATTTTGAGTGATATTAAAAATATGACAATATTGTTTTATTGCAAATTTGCATCCTCCACTTACATATTATGAAGCTCAAAGAGGTTAGGAACCTTTGTTTTCTATGTTTCTAGATAATAGTGATTTTATAGGGTTAGTCCACTTATTTAAAAGATATGAATTTAGACTAAATTAATTGTTAAAATTAGAATGATGTACATGTACCTTGAAAGGTGGTTTAGAATACATTAATAAGAATATAGAATATGGTTAAATATTTTAAACAACACTAAAAGTATAAGCTTCAATATATAGCAATTAACTAAAACTCAATATTTTCAGGGGTTAACCCACAAATTTTGAGTGAAATTAAAAATATGACAATATTTTTATTGCAAAGTTGCATCCTCCACATTCATATTATGATGGTCAAAGAGGTTAGAACCTTGTTGTTTCTGTTTCTCTAGATAATAGTGATTTTATAGTGGTTAGTCCACTTATTTAAGCAAGATATGAATTTAGACTAAATTAATTGTTAAAATTAGAATGATGTACATGTACCTTGAAAGGTGGTTTAGAATACATTAATAAGAATATAAATATGGTTAAATATTTTCAACACTAAAAGTATAAGCTTCAATATAGTAATTAACTAAAACTCAATATTTTCAGTAGGGTTAACTCACAAATTTTGAGTGAAATTAAAAATATGACATATTATTTTTATTGCAAAGTTGCATCCTCCACATCTATATTATGATGGTCAAAGAGGTTAGAACCTTTGTTGTTCTGTTTTCTAGATAATAGTGATTTTATAGTGGTTAGTCCACTTATTTAAGATATGAATTTAGACTAAATTAATTGTTAAAATTAGAATGATGTACATGTACCTTGAAAGGTGGTTTATACATTAATAAGAATATAGAATATGGTTAAATATTTTAAACAACACTAAAAGTATAAGCTTCAATATATAGCAATTAATGAAAACTCAATATTTTCGAGGGTTAACCCACAAATTTTGAGTGATATTAAAAATATGACAATATTGTTTTATTGCAAATTTGCATCCTCCACATTACATATTATGAAGCTCAAAGAGGTTAGGAACCTTTGTTTTCTGTTTCTAGATATTAATAGTTTTATAGTGGTTAGTCCATTTATTTAAGTAGTTCAATTTATATGAATTTAGACTAAATTAATTGTTAAAATTTGAATGATGTAATGTACCTTGAAAGGTGGTTTAGAATACATTAATAAGAATATAGAATATGGTTAAATATTTTAAACAACACTAAAAGTATATGCTTCAATATATAGCACTTAACTAAAACTCAATATTTTCAGTAGGTTAACCCACAAATTTTGAGTGAAATTAAAAATATGACAATATTGTTATTGCAAAGTTGCATCCTCCACATTCATTATGATGTCAAAGAGGTTAGGAACCTTTGTTGTCTGTTTCTCTAGATAATAGTGATTTATAGTGGTTAGTCCAATTTATTTAAGCAAGATATGAATTTAGACTAAATTAATTGTTAAAATTAGAATGATGTACATGTACCTTGAAAGGTGGTTTAGAATACATTAATAAAAATATAGAATATGGTTAAATATTTTAAACAACACTAAAAGTATAAGCTTCAATATATATAGTAATTAACTAAAAACTCAATATTTTAGGGTTAACCCACAAATTTTGAGTGATATTAAAAATATGACAATATTGTTTTATTGCAAATTTGCATCCTCCACATTATATTATGGTCAAAGAGGTTAGGAACTTTGTTTTCTGTTTCTAGATAATAGTGATTTTATGGTTAGTCCACTTATTTAAGATATATGAATTTAGACTAAATTAATTGTTAAAATTAATGATGTACATGTACCTTGAAAGTGGTTTAGAATACATTAATAAGAATATAGAATATGGTTAAATATTTTAAACAACACTAAAAGTATAAGCTTAATATAATAATATGAAAACTCAATATTTTCAGTAGGTTGTCCCCACAAATTTTGAGTGATATTAAAAATATGAACAATATTGTTTTATGCAAATTTTCATCTCACTTCATATTATGAAGTTCAAAGAGGTTAGAACCTTGTTTCTCTGTTTCTATAGATAATGATGTACTTTAAAATTAGATGGTTTAATAATATTTAAGAATAGAATATGTTTAAATAATTTAAACAACAAAAGTATAAACTTTAATATAATAAATTAAATTAAAACTAATTTTGTAGGTTAACCCACAATTTTTAGTGAAATTAAAACAATGATAATATTTTTAATGCAAAGTTTCATCCTACATCATACATATAAAGAGGTTAGAACCTTGTTTCTGTTTCTAGATAATAGTGATTTTATAGTGGCAGTCCATTATTTAAGCAGTTTATGAATTTAGACTCAAATTAATTGTTACAAATTAGAATGATGTACATGTACCTTGGAAAGGTATTAATTATATTAATAAGTATCATAGGTTAATTATTTTAAACAACACTAAAGTATAAGCTTCCATATAAATTAACTAAAACCTACATTTTCAGAGGGTTAACTTATAAATTTTGAGTGATATTAAAAATATGAATATTGTTTTATTGCAACTTGCATCGTCCACTTACATATTATGAAGCTCAAAAGAGGTTAGAATCTTTGTTTTCTCTCGTTTATAGATAATAATTTGATTTATAGTGTTAACTTAATTTATTTAAGCGTGATATGAATTTAATTGCCACCATTCATAAAAATTAGAATGATGAATGTACCTTGAAGTAGAATACATTAATAAGAATATAACATGGTAAAATATTTCTTATCAACACTAAAAGTATGTTTCCAATATTATATAGCAATTCATCCAAACTCAATATTTTCAGAGTGGTTAACCACAAATTTTGAGGATATCAAAAATATAACAATATTGTTTACAAATTTGCATCCTAATTGTTATTATGAAGCTCAAAGAGGTTAGGAAACTTGTTTCTATGTAAGTGTTTCTAGATAATAATGATTTTATAGTATGAATAAACATATTTAAACGTGATATTAACTTGTATCAATTAATTGTTAAAAATTAGAATGATGTACATGTACCTGAAAGATGGTTTGAATACATTACACAATATAAATATACAATATTTTAAACACCACTGCAAAGTATAAGCTTAATATAATTAACTAAAAACTAAATATTTTCTTTAGGGTTAACCTAATAAATTTGAGTGAAATTAAAAAGATACATTTT
>JAEACV010000678.1:0-11281 GCA_016432835.1 Brassica nigra
TTTCTTTTGTATTTTTCAGACCACAAGATACTAGGTTCTAAAGGACCTTCTAAAAGCTAAACTTTTTAAACTATTGCAGAAAAACAATAAATATATTCATATGAATAAGTGTTTTATTTTAGGAAAACAATTATTAATAAAAGTACATTTTTAAATTAAAATTATGCCTCTACATCGATAATCAGATTTTTCTCATTTTAGAGTTAAAATGGCTATGGCTGGAGATTTTAGAATTTCTTGATAAAATTCAGCTATACACGTGGATGTATTTATATACATTTTAAAGGGACCAAATAGCTTAGAATTTGTGTACCTAAGAATATACATGGCAACCAACAAATTGGATCTACAGGGATCTTAACTTTTAAAATTGGCTAAGCTGTGGCAGTCCTTGCTCTCCCTTGCCATTATATTCATGAATGATTTTACCGCATTGCAAGTGTTTCTTTTGTATTTTTCAGACCTGCCAAGGATATTAGGGTTCTAATGGACCTTCTAAAAGCTAAAATCATTTTAAAACTATTGCAGCTAAAACAATAATAAATATATCATATGAATAAGTGTTTTATTTAGTAAAAATAATTATTTAAAAAGTTAAAGAGCCATTTTTAAATTAAAATCACTATTATCGATAATCAGATTTTACCTATTTTAGAGTTAAAATAGCTATGGCTGGAGATGCCTAGAATTTCTTAGGTGTACCTAGTTACATACCTAGGATGTATTTATATACACATTTTAATGGGACAAAATAGTTACTTAGAATTTTAGGTGTACCAGTTAGTTATAGGTATAAACAACACTGGATGTTGATCTTAACTTTAGAATCATGGTTGTGGCACCTTGCTCGCCACATATTAGCTAATGAATATTTTACTGCCACTGTTTTTGTATTTTTCAGACTGGCCAGTTGATACTAGGTTCTAAAGGACCTTCAAAGCTAAAATCATTTTAAAACTATCAGCAGCAAAACAATAAATATATTCATATGAATAAGTGTTTCATTTTAAAAACACCATCTAAAAACAAGTTAAAGAGCCATTTAAAATAAAAATTATGCCTCTATCATCGATAATTTATTTTACCATTTAGAAGTTAAAATAGCTATGGTCGGAGATGCTCTAGAATTTCTAAAATCTAAAGAACGTCGAGGATGTATTTATATACACATTAATGGGACCAAATAGTTACTTAGAATTTTAGGTGTACCTAGTTACCAGACATGGCAACACAACGGTCTGCGGATCGTCGGGATCTTAATCCCTTTAATTAGCTGCCGTGGCAGTCCTCCGTCTCGCTTCGCCATTAGCTCATGAATGATTTTAATCGATCACAAGTTTCTTTTGTATTTTTGACCGCCAAGGATACTAGGGTTCTAAAGGACCTTCTAAAAGCTAAAATCATTTTAAAACTATAGCAGTTAAAACAATAATAACTATATTCATATGAATAAGTGTTTTATTTTAGAAAATAATTATTTAAAAAGTTAAAGAGCCATTTTTAAATTAAAATCATGCCTCTATTATCGATATCGTATTTTACTCTATTTGAGTTAAAATAGCTATGGTGGAGATGCTCTTAGAATTTTAGGTGTACCCAGTTATACACGTAGGGATGTATTTATACACATTTTAATGGGACCAAATATTTAGAATTTTTAAAATTTAGTTAGTTATATATATAACTAACTGTCTGTGGATCGGTCAGATCTTAACTTTAGAATTACGGCTGCGTGCAGTCCTTGCTCCCGTTGCCATTAGTCATGAATGATTTTACTGGCTTGCTGTTTCTTTTGTATTTTCAGACCGCTGATACTGTGGTTCTAAAGGACCTTCTAAAGCTAAAATCATTTTAAAACTATTGCAGCAAAAAACAATAAATATATTCATATGAATAAGTGTTTCATTTTAGAAAACAATTATTTAAAAACAAGTTAAAGAGCCATTTTAAAATAAAATTATGCCTCTATCATCGATATCAGATTTTACTCTATTTTAGAGTTAAAATAGCTATTGAGATGCTCTTAGAATTTTAGGTGTACCCAAATATACATGTATTATATATACATTTTAATGGGACCAAATAGTTACTTAGAATTTCTTAGGTGTACTAGTTACATACATGGCAACACAATCCGCCTCGGATCAGATCTTAACCTTTAGAATTGCCGGTGGCAGTCCTGTTCGCTGCCATTAGTCATGAATGATTTACTCGGATTGCAGTTGTTTTGTATTTTCTAGACCTGCCATGATACTTGTGGTTCTAAAGGACCTTCTAAAAGCTAAAATCAAAAACTATTGCAGCTAAACAATAATAAATATTCATATGAATAAGTGTTTTATTTTAGAAAATAATTATTTTAAAAAGTTAAAGAGCCATTTTAAATTAAAATCATGCCTCTATTATCGATATCAGATTTTACTCTATTTTAGAGTTAAAATAGCTATGGCTGGAGATGCTCTTAATTTCTTAGGTGTACCCAGTTATACACGTAGGGATGTATTTATATACACATTTTAATGGGACCAAATAGTTACTTAGAATTTGTGTACCTAGTTAGTTATACATGGCAACGCACTGTCTGGATCACTGGGATCTTAACTTTTAATTGCATGGCGGTGGCAGTCCTTGCCCTCATTGCCATTAGCTCATAATGATTTTATCGGCTTGCCTGTTTCTTTTGTATTTTTCAGACCTCCATGATACTAGGTTCTAAAGGACCTTCTAAAAGCTAAAATCATTTTAAAACTATTGCAGCAAAACAATAAATATATTCATGAATAAGTGTTTCATTTTAGAAAACAATTATTTAAAACAAGTTAAAGAGCCATTTTAAAATAAAATTATGCCTCTATCATCGATATCTGATTTTACTCTATTTTAGAGTTAAAATAGTATGGCTGGAGATGCTCTTAGAATTTTAGGTGTACCCAATTATACACGTAGGGATGTATTTATATACACATTTTAATGGGACCAAATAGTTACTTAGAATTTTAGGTGTACCTAGTTAGTTATACATGGCAACGCAATGTCTCCAGATCGGCTGGGATCTTAACCTTTAAAATTGCCTGCTGTGGCAGTCCTTGCTCCCGCTTGCCATTAGCCCTGAATGATTTTATCGGATTGCAGGTTTCTTTTGTATTTTCAGACCTGCCAGTGATACTAGGTTCTAAAGGACCTTCTAAAAGCTAAAATCATTTTAAAACTATTGCAGCTAAAACAATAATAAATATATTCATATGAATAAGTGTTTTATTTTAGAAAAACATTATTTAAAAGTTAAAGAGCCATTTTAAATTAAAATTATGCCTCTATTATCGATATCAGATTTTACTCTATTTTAGAGTTAAAATAGCTATTGAGATGCTCTTAGAATTTCTTAGGTTCCAAATATACACGAGGGATGTATTTATATACACATTTTAATGGGACCAAATAGTTACTTAGAATTTCTTGTGTAGTAGTTAGTTATACATGGCAACGAACGTCTCAGGATCTACTGGGATCTTAATCCTTTAGAATTGGCTGCGGTGGCAGTCCTTGCTCCCCGCTTGCCATTAGTCATGAATGATTTTACTGGTTGCTGTGTTTCTTTTGTATTTTTCAGACTCGCTGATACTAGTGGTTCTAAAGGACCTTCTAAAAGCTAAAATCATTTTAAAACTATTGCAGCAAAACAATAAATATATTCATATGAATAAGTGTTTCATTTTAGAAAAACAATTATTTAAAAACAAGTTAAAGAGCCATTTTAAAATAAAATTATGCTCTATCATCGATAATCGTATTTTACTCTATTTTGAGTTAAAATAGGTATTATCGGAGATGCTCTTAGAATTTTAGGTGTACCCAATTATAACGTAGGGATGTATTTATATACACATTTTAATGGGAATAGTTACTTAGAATTTCTAAAATTTAGTTAGTTATACATGGTACCTAAACTGCGGATCAGTGGGATCTTAATCCCTTTAAATTGGCCAGGTGGCAGTCCTTCCGCACATTAGCCTCAATGATTGAATACCTGGCTTGCCGCTGTTTCTTTTTGTATTTTCAGACCGCCAAGGATACTAGGTCTAAAGGACCTTCTTAAAGCTAAAATAATTTTAAAACTATCAGAGCAAAACAATAATAAATATATTCATATGAATAAGTGTTTCATTTTAAAAACAATTATTTAAAAAAGTTAAAGAGCCATTTTAAATTAAAATTATGCATCTATTATCGATAATGATTTTACTTTATTTTAGAGTTAAAAATATGGCTGAGATGCTCTAAGAATTTCTTAGTGTACCCATATATACGTAGGGATGTATTTATATACACATTTTAATGGCAGATAGTTACTTAGAATTTTAGTTTACGTGAAGTTAGTTATACATGGCAACACAACGGTCTGGATCGTTGGGGATCTTAATCCTTTATTGGCTGCGGTGGCACTTGCTCCCGCCACATTAGCCTCGGAATGATTTTACGGGTTGCGCTGTTTCTTTTGTATTTTTCAGACCTGCTGCTGATAGTGGTTCTAAAGGACCTCTAAAAGCTAAAATCATTTTAAAACTATTGCAGCAAAACAATAATAAATATTCATATGAATAAGTGTTTCATTTTAGAAAACAATTATTTAAAACAAGTTAAAGAGCCATTTTAAAATAAAAATTATGCCTCTATTATCGATAATCAGATTTACTTTATTTTAGAGTTAATAGCTATGGCTGGAGATGCTCTTAGAATTTTAGGTGTTCCGCTATACACGTAGGATGTATTTATATACACATTTTAATGGGACCAAATAGTTACTTAGAATTTCTAGTGTACCAGTTAGTTATACATGGCAACGCAACGTACTGGGAGGCAGGGATCTTAGTCCCTTAAAATTGGCCAAGCGTGGCAGTCCTTGCTCTCCCGCCATTAGCATGCGAATGATTTACTGGCTCGCCACTTTTGTATTTTCAGACCGCTGATACTAGGTTCTAAAGGACCTCTAAAGTAAAATCATTTTAAAACTATTGCAGCAAAACAATAATAAATATATTCATATGAATAAGTGTTTTATTTTAGAAAACAATTATTTAATAAAAGTTAAAGAGCCATTTTAAATTAAAATTATGCCTCTATTATCGATCAGATTTTACTCTATTTTAGAGTTAAAATAGCTATGGCTGGAGATGCTCTTAGAATTTTAGGTGTACCCAGTTATACACTTAGGGATGTATTTATATACACATTTTAATGGACCAAATAGTTTTAATTTAGTGTACCTAAGTTATATAAATGGCAACACAACGTTCAGGATCTACTGGGATCTTAATCCCTTTAGAATTGGCTGCCGTGGCAGTCCTTGCTCCATTAGCCTCATGAATGATTTTACCGATTGCCAGTTTCTTTTGTATTTTTCAGACTCACAAGGATATTAGGGTTCTAAAGGACCTCTAAAAGCTAAAATCATTTTAAAACTATTGCAGCTAAAACAATAATAAATATATTCATATGAATAAGTGTTTTATTTTGAAAAATAATTATTTAAAAGTTAAAGAGCCATTTTAAATTAAAATCATGCCTCTATTATCGATATCAGATTTTACTCTATTTTAGAGTTAAAATAGCTATGGCTGGAGATGCTCTTAGAATTTTAAAATGTTATACATCGAGGGATGTATTTATATACACATTTAATGGGACCAAATAGTTACTTAGAATTTAGGTGTACCTAGTTAGTATACATGGCAACGAACGGTTCAGGATCTACTGGGATCTTAATCCTTAATCTGGCGCGTAGTCCTTGCTTCTGCCACATTAGCTTATGAATGATTTTACCTGGCTTCACGCTGTTTCTTTTGTATTTTCAGACTACAAGATACTAGGTTCTAAAGGACCTTCTAAAAGCTAAAATCATTTTAAAACTATTGCAGCAAAACAATAATAAATATATTCATATGAATAAGTGTTTCATTTTAGAAAAACAATTATTTAAAAACAAGTTAAAGAGCCATTTTAAAATAAAAATTATGCCTCTATCATCGATAATCAGATTTTACTCTATTTTAGAGTTAAAATAGCTATGGCTGGAGATGCTCTAGAATTTTAGGTGTACCCAATATACACACGTAGGGATGTATTTATATACACATTTAATGGGACCAAATAGTTACTTAGAATTTCTTAGTGTACCTAGTTAGTTATACATGGCAACGCAACGCACTGGATCGGCTGGGATCTTAATCCTTTAGCCAAGCGGTGGCAGTCCTTGCTCTCCTGGCTTTGCATTAGCCTAATGATTTTAACTGGATCACAAGTTTCTTTTGTATTTTCAGACCGCCAGCTGGATACTAGGTTCTAAAGGACCTTAAAAGCTAAAATCATTTTAAAACTATTGCAGCAAAACAATAATAAATATATTCATATGAATAAGTGTTTTATTTTAGAAAACAATTATTTTAAAGTTAAAGAGCCATTTTAAATTAAAATTATGCCTCTATTATCGATAATCAGATTTTACTCTATTTTAGAGTTAAAATAGCTATGAGAGATGCTCTAGAATTTCTAGTGTACCCAGTTAGAATAACGAGGGATGTATTTATATACACATTTTAATGGGACCAAATAGTTACTTAGAATTTCTGTACCAAGTTAGTTATACATGGCAACGCAACGGTTCAGGATCACTGGGATCTTAATCCTTTAGAATTGGCTGTATGTGGCAGTCCTGTTCTCGCCATTACTATTAATGATTTTACTGGTTGCTGTTGTTTCTTTTGTATTTTTCACAAGATACTAGGTTCTAAAGGACCTTCTAAAAGCTAAAATCTTTAAAACTATTGCAGAAAACAATAAATATATTCATATGAATAAGTGTTTCATTGAAAAACAATTATTTAAAAAAGTTAAAGAGCCATTTTAAAATAAAATTATGCCTCTATCATCGATAATCAGATTTTACTCTATTTGAGTTAAAATATATATACTGAGATGCTCTAATTTTATATGTACTAATTATACACGTAGGATGTATTTATATACACATTTAATGGGACCAAATAGTTTAGAATTTTAGGTGTACCTAGTTACAGGCATAACACAACTGGCCTCAGGATCGGTCAGATCTTAATCCTTAATTGGCCAAGCTGGCAGTCCTTGCTTCCTCTTGCCATTAGCCTCAATGAAGATTTTACTGGATTGCCGCTGTTTCTTTTGTATTTTCAGACCGCCAAAGATACTAGTGGTTCTAAAGGACCTTCTAAAGCTAAAATCATTTTAAAACTATTGCAGCTAAAACAATAATAAATATATTTGAATAAGTGTTTATTTAGAAAAATAATTATTTAAAAGTTAAAGAGCCATTTTAAATTAAAATCATTCTATTATCGATACTCAGATTTTACTCTATTTTGAGTTAAAATAGCTATGGTCGAGATGCTCTAGAATTTCTTAAATCAGCTATACAATTAGGGATGTATTTATATACACATTTTAATGGGACCAAATAGTTACTTGAATTTCTTAAAGTTAGCTATACATGGCAACGCAACATTCAGGATGGCTGGGATCTTAATCCTTTAGAATTGGCAAGCTGTGGCAGTCCTTGCCCTCATGCCATTAGCTATGAATCGATTTTAACGGGTCACAAGGTTTCTTTTGTATTTTTCAGACTCACAAAGGATACTGTGGTTCTAAAGGACCTTCTAAAAGTTAAAATATTTTAAAACTATTGCAGCAAAACAATAATAAATATATTCATATGAATAAGTGTTTCATTTAGAAAAACAATTATTTAAAAACAAGTTAAAGAGCCATTTTAAAATAAAATTATGCCTCTATCATCAGATTTTACTCTATTTTAGAGTTAAAATAGGTATGGCTGGAGATGCTCTTAGAATTTTAGGTGTACCCATATTAATTTAGGATGTATTTATATACACATTTTAATGGGACCAAATAGTTACTTAGAATTTTTAGTGTAAAATTAGTTATTATATGGCAACGCGAACAAACAGATCGCTGGGATCTTAACCTTTAAAATTGGCCAGGCTGGCAGTCCCTTCTCGCTATTAGCCTCCAATGATGATTTAACGGCTTTACGTTGTTTCACTTGTATTTTCAGACCTCGCCAGATACTAGGTGGTCCTAAAGGACCTTCTAAAGCTAAATATTTTAAAACTATTGCAGCAAAACAATAATAAATATATTCATATGAATAAGTGTTTCATTTTAGAAAACAATTATTTAAAACAAGTTAAAGAGCCATTTTTAAATAAAAATTATGCCTCTATCATCGATACCAGATTTTACTCTTATTTGTAGGAAAATGTCCGGAGATGCTCTAAGAATTTAGGTGTACCCAGTTATACACTTAGTGGATGTATTATATACACATTTTAATGGAACTAGATAGTTACTTAGAATTTTAGGTGTACCTAGTTAGTTATACATGGCAACACAACGGTTCAGATCGGTGGGATCTTAATCCCTTTAGAATTGGCTGCGGCAGTCCTGCTCCCTCGCTTTGCCATTAGCCCGCGAATGATTTTACCGGCTTGCCGCTGTTTCTTTGTATTTTCAGACTGCCAAGATACTGTGGTCTAAAGGACCCTCTAAAAGCTAAAATCATTTTAAAACTATTGCAAAAACAATAATAAATATATTCATATGAATAAGTGTTTCATTTTAAAAACAATTATTTAAAAACAAGTTAAAGAGCCATTTTAAAATAAAAATTATGCTCTCATCGACATCAGATTTTACTCATTTTAGAGTTAAAATAAATTTATGGCTGAGATGCTCTTAGAATTTTAGGTGTACCCAGTTATACACGATGGGATGTATTTATATACACATTTAATAAATACTACTTAGAATTTCTTAGTGTACTTAGTTAGTTATACATGGCAACACAACAAACAGATCTACGGGATCTTAGTCCCTTTAAATTGGCCACAATAAGTCCTTCGCTCGGCCATTAGTAAGGAATGATTTTATCGTCACGCTGTTTCTTTTGTATTTTTCAGACCAGCCAAGGATACTGGTTCTAAAGGACTCTAAAAGCTAAAATCATTTTAAAACTATCAGAAAGCAAAAACAATAATAAATATATTCATATGAATAAGTGTTTATTTTAGAAAACAATTATTTAAAAAAGTTAAAGAGCCACTTTTAAATTAAAATTATGCCTATTATCGATAATCGATTTTACTCTATTTTGTTAAAATAGCTACCGAGATGCCTTAGAATTTTAGGTGTACCCGCTATACACGTAGGATGTATTTATATACACATTTTAATGGGACCAAATAGTTACTATAGAATTTCCTTAAATGAAGGTTATACATGGCAACGAATGGATCAGTAGATCTTAACCCTTTAAATTGGCCAAGCGGTGGCGTCCTTGCTCGCTTGCCATTAGCCTCTGAATGATTTTACTGGATCGCTGTTTCTTTTGTATTTTTCAGACTGCCAAAGGATAATTAGGTTCTAAAGGACCTCTAAAAGCTAAAATCATTTTAAAACTATTGGAGCAAAAACAATAATAAATATATTCATATGAATAAGTGTTTTATTTTAGAAAACAATTATTTAAAAACAAAGTTAAAGAGCCATTTTAAAATAAAATTATGCCTCTATTATCGATAATCGATTTTACTCTATTTGGGAAGTTAAAATAGCTATGGTCGGAGATGCTCTAGAATTTTGTGTACCCAGCTATACACGTAGGATGTATTTATATACACATTTTAATGGGACCAAATAGTTACTTAGAATTTCTTTAGGTGTACCTAGTTAGTTATACATGGCAACGAACTGTCTCAGGATCAATGGGATCTTAATCCCTTTAGAATTAGCCGCTTGCGCTTCCTTTGCTCACATGGTTACCATGAATGATTTTAATCGACGCTGTTTTTGTATTTTCAGACCTGCTGATACTAGGTTCTAAAGGACCTTCTAAAAGCTAAAATCATTTTAAAACTATTGCAGCAAAACAATAAATATATTCATATGAATAAGTGTTTTATTTTAGAAAACAATTATTTAATAAAAGTTAAAGAGCCATTTAAATTAAAATTATGCCTCTATTATCGATAATCGATTTTACTCTATTTTAGAGTTAAAATAGCTATGGAGATGCTCTTAGAATTTTAGGTGTACCCAGTTATACACGTATGGATGTATTTATATACACATTTTAATGGGACCAAATAGCTACTTAGAATTTTTAAAATTGGTTAGTTATACATGGCAACGCTAGTTCAGATCGGCTGGGGATCTTAATCCTTTAGAATTAAATAATGGGTGGCAGTCCTTGCTTCACATTAGCCTCGCTGAATGATTTTACTGATTGCCGCTTTTCTTTTGTTTTCAGACCTGCCAGTGATACTAGTCTCTAAAGGACTTCTAAAAGCTAAAATCATTTTAAAACTATTGCAGCAAAAACAATAATAAATATATTCATATGAATAAGTGTTTCATTTAGAAAACAATTATTTAAAAACAGTTAAAGAGCCATTTTAAAATAAAATTATGCTCTATCATGAGATATCAGATTTTACTCTATTTAGAGTTGTACTATGGCTGGAGATGCTCTTAGAATTTTAGGTGAATATACACGTAGGATGTATTTATATACACATTTTAATGGGACCAAATAGTTACTAGAATTTAGTGTACCTAGTTATACATGGCAACTAACAAAATTGTGATCGGCGGGATCTTATTCCCGAGAATTGGCTAAGCGGTGGCAGTCCTTACCGCTTGCCATTAGCCTCTGAATGATTTGCTATTTTGCTGTTTCTTTTGTAATTTTCAGACTCACAAGGATACTAGGTTCTAAAGGACCTCTAAAGCTAAAATCATTTTAAAACTACAGAGTAAAATACACAAATATATTCATATGAATAAGTGTTTCATTTTAAAACCATTTTAAAAAGTTAAAGAGCCATTTTAAATTAAAATATGCTCTATCATCGATAATCAGATTTTAATTTATTTAGAGTTAAAATAGCCTATGGTCGAGATGTTCTAGAATTTTAGGTGTACCAAATATACACGAGGATGTATTTATATACACATTTTATCAATCAAATAGTTACTAGAATTTGTTGTATTCTTAGCCATATACATGGCAACAACGGTCCTGTCTACTGGGATCGATCTTAATCCCTTTAACGCTGCTGTGGCAGTCCTGTTCCACTTGCCATTAGCCTCAATGAAAGGATTTGCATGTTGTTTCTTTTGTATTTTCGACCGCTGCTGATACTAGTTCTAAAGGACCTTCTAAAAGCTTAAA
>JAEACV010000698.1:0-14653 GCA_016432835.1 Brassica nigra
GATCTAGAGATCTTAATCCCTTTAAACGGCTTAGGTTGCAGTTCTGTTGCATCTTGCACATTAGCCTGCTAATGATTTTACTTTGCTCAAAGTGTTTCTTTGTGTTTTTCAGACCGCCAATGATACTAGAGTTCTAAAGGATCCTCTTAAAGCTAAAATTTTAAAACCTTGGAGCAAAGAAATAAAATTCTATTCATATGAATAAGGCTTCATTTTAAAAAAACTAAAAAAAGTTAAAGAGACATTTTAAATTTAAAATTATGCCTCTAATATCAGATATCGTTTTACTCTATTTTAGAGTTAAAATAGCTATGGCTGGAGATGCTCTAGAATTCTTAGGTACCCAAATATACACTAGAGGGATGTATTTATATACACATTTAATGGGACCAGATAGTTACTTAGATTTTCTTAAGTGTCTAGTTAGTTATACATGGCAACGAACAGCCTGTGATCTATCCCTTAAAATTGGCCAAGCTGCTGCAGTCCTTGCTCTCCCACATTAGCCTGCTTAATGATTTTACCTGCCTTGCTCGGGTGTTTCTTTTGTGTTTTCACCAGCCAAGATATACTAGGTCTCTAACCTTCTTAAAACTAAAATAATTTTAAAAAATTTGCAGCAAAAGAAATAAAATTTTATTCATATGAATAAGTGTTTCATTTTAAAAATTATATTCAAAAACAAGTTGACATTTAAATTAAAATTATGCTCTATTATCAGATAATTGTATTTTATTTTAGAGTTAAAATAAATATGAGATGCCTTAGAATTTTAGGTAAAATCAGTTATACACGTAGGATGTATTTATATTACATTTTAATGGGACAGATATAGTTAATTGCTTTAGGTGTATCTAGTAGTTATACATACAAGGCAACTTAACAACCGTAGATCTTAACTTTAAAATTGGCCACGGTTGCCTTCCCGCCACATTAGCCTGGCGAATGATTTACTTGTTTGGTGGTGTTTTGTGTTTTCAGATCCGCCGCAGGATACTAGGGTTCTAGCACCTCTTAAATCTAAAATAATTTTAAACCTTTGCAAAAGAAATAAAAATTTATTCATGAATAAGTGTATTTCATTTTAAAAATATTTAAAACAAGTTAAAGAGCCATTTTAAATTAAAATTATGCCTCTATTATCGATACAGATTTTACCTCTATTTTAGAGTTAAAATAGCTATGGCGGAGATGCTTAGAATTTTAGGTGTACCCAAATACACGAGGATATTTATATACACATTTTAATGGGACTGATAGTTACTTAGAATGTTTAGGTGTACCTAGTTAGTTATACATGGCAACGCAACAGCGGCTAGGATCTAATCCCTAAATTGGCCTGCTGTGGCGCCCTCCTGCTCCTTGCCATTAGCGAATGATTTGATTTGCTCACGGGTGTTCTTTTGTGTTTTTCTGACCTGCCAGTGATACTAGGTTCTAAAATCTTTGAAGCTAAATAATTTTAAAACCTTTGCAGCAAAGAAATAAAATTTATTCATATGAATAAGGCTTCATTTTAAAAACAATTATATCAAAATAAGTTAAAGAGAGTCATTTAAATTAAAATTATGCCTCTATTATCGATACTGTATTTTACCTATTTTAGAGTTAAAATAGCTATGGCTGGAGATGCCTTAGAATTTTAGTGTTCAAGAATACTGTATTTATACATTTTAATGGGACCAGATAGTTAGTTAGAATTGCTTAGGTGTACCTAGTTATACATGGTAATGCAACTAACAGATCGGCAAGAGATCTTAATCCCTTAAAATTACAAGTTGCAGTCCCATCATTGGCCATTAGCCTAA
This sequence comes from Brassica nigra, assembly GCA_016432835.1. Lineage (NCBI taxonomy): Eukaryota > Viridiplantae > Streptophyta > Magnoliopsida > Brassicales > Brassicaceae > Brassica > Brassica nigra. The sequence goes on from JAEACV010000698.1 coordinate 1,809, forward strand.
TTTTACTTGCATGTGTTTCTTTTGTGTTTTCAGACCGCCAGGATACTAGGGTTCTAAAGGACCTTCTTAAAGCTAAAATAATTTTAAAACCTTGCAGCAAGAAATAAAATTCTATTCATATGAATAAGGTATTTCATTTTAAAAAAACTATCAAAAAAAGTTAAAGAGACATTTTAAATTAAAAATTATGCCTCTAATATCAGATACTGTATTTTACTCTATTTTAGAGTTAAAATAGCTATGGCTGAGATGCTCTTAGAATTTTAGTGTACCCAGCTATACACTAGGGATGTATTTATATACACATTTTAATGGGACCAGATAGTTACTTAGATTTTAGGTGTACCTAGTTAGTTATACATGGCAACAACAACCTGTGATCTTAATCCCTTTAAAATTGGCCAAGCGGTGGCAGTTGCTTCCGCCTCATTAGCCTCGCGAATGATTTTACTGCCTGCCGGTGTTTTTGTGTTTTCAGACCTCCAGTGATACTAGGTTCTAAAGGACCTTCTTAAAGCTAAAATAATTTTAAAAATTTGCAGCAAAAGAAATAAAATTTTATTCATATGAATAAGTGTTTCATTTTAGAAAACAATTATTTCAAAAACAAGTTAAAGAGCCATTTTAAATTAAAATTATGCCCTATTATCATAAACTGATTTTACTCTATTTTAGAGTTAAAATAGCTATGGCTGAGATGCCTTAGAATTTCTGGTAACGTTATACACGTAGGATGTATTTATATACACATTTTAATGGGACCAGATAGTTAGTTAGAATTGCTTAGGTGTACCTAGTTAGTTATACAAGGCAACGAAACAGCCTGTGATCTTAATCCCTTTAAAATTGGCCAAGCTGTGGCAGTCCTGCTCTGCTTGCCATTAGCCTGAATGATTTTACTTGCTTGCCGTTTTTTTGTTTTTCAGACCAACCAAGGATACTAGTTTCTAAAATACCTTAAATAATTTTAAAACCTTTGCAGCAAAAGAAATAAAATTTATTCATATGAATAAGTGTATTTCATTTTAAAAACCTATTTAAAAACAAGTTAAAGAGAATTTTAAATTAAAATTATGCCTCTAATATCAGATACTGTATTTTACTCTATTTTAGAGTTAAAATAGCTAGGCTGGAGATGCCTTAGAATTTTAGGTGTACCAAGTTATACACGAGGGATATATTTATATACATTTTAATGGGACCAGATAGTTACTTAGAATTTGTTAGGTGTACCTAGTTAGTTATACATGGCAACGCAAAGATCTTAATCCCTTTAAATTGGCCAAGGGTGGCAGTCCTGCTCTGCCCATTAGCGCAATGATTTAGCCCGGTGTTCTTGTGTTTTCAGACTGCCAGTGATACTAGGTTCTAAAGGACCTTCAAAGCTAAAATAATTTTAAAAATTTGCAGCAAAGAAATAAAATTTTATTCATATGAATAAGTTTTCATTTAGAAAACAATTATTTCAAAATAAGTTAAAGAGTCATTTTAAATTAAAATTATGCCTCTATTATCAAATACAGATTTTACTCTATTTTAGAGTTAAAATAGCTATGGCTGGAGATGCTCTTAGAATTTTAGGTGTACCCAGAATACACGTAGGATGTATTTATATACACATTTTAATGGGACCAGATAGTTAGTTAGAATTGCTTAGGTGTACCTAGTTAGTTATACATGGCAACGCAACAGCAGGATCGGCAAGGATCTTAATCCCTTTAAATTGGCCTAGCTGCAGTCCTCGCTCCCATTAGTCATTCATGAATGATTTTACTTGCTTGCCAGTGTTTCTTTGTGTTTTCAGACCTGCCAGTGATACTAGGGTTCTAAAGGACCTTCTTAAAGCTAAAATAATTTTAAAACCTTTGCAGCAAAAGATATAAAATTTATTCATATGAATAAGTGTATTTCATTTTAGAAAACAATTATTTCAAAAAAGTTAAAGAGCCATTTTAAATTAAAATTATGCCTCTATTATCAGATATTATTTTACTCTATTTTAGAGTTAAAATAGCTATGGCTGGAGATGCTTTAGAATTTCTTAGGTGTACCCAGAATACGTAGGGATGTATTTATATACATTTTAATGGGACCGATAGTTAGTTAGAATTGCTTAGGTGTACCTAGTTAGTTATATGGCAACGCAACAGCCTGTGGTCGGCAAGAGATCTTAATCCTTTAAAAATAAGCTGTTGCAGTCCTTGCTCCTTGCCATTAGCCTCATGAATGATTTTACTTTCTTTGTGTTTTTGTGTTTTCAGAACTGCAGTGATACTAGGGTTCTAAAGGACCTTCTTAAACTAAAATAATTTTAAAACCTTGCAGCAAAAGAAATAAAATTCCATTCATATGAATAAGTATTTCATTTTAAAAAGTACTGTAAAAAGTTAAAGAGAAATTTTAAATTAAAATTATGCCTCTAATATCAGATACTGTATTTTACTCTATTTTAGAGTTAAAATAGCTATGGCTGGAGATGCTCTTAGAATTTTAGGTTTACCCAGCTATACACGTGGGATGTATTTATATACATTTTAATGGGACCGATAGTAACTTAGATTTTAGGTGTACCTAGTTAGTTATACATGGCAACGCAACAGCCCAGGATCTTAATCCCTTTAAAATTGGCCAAGCGGTGGAGTCCTGTCGCTTGCCATTAGCCCTGAATGATTTTAATTGTCTTGCCTGTTTCTTTTGTGTTTTCAGACCAGCCAGTATACTAGTGGTTCTAAAGGACCTTCTAAATCTAAAATAATTTTAAAAATTTGCAGCAAAAGAAATAAAATTTTATTCATATGAATAAGTGTTTCATTTAGAAAACAATTATTTCAAAAACAAGTTAAAGAGCCATTTTAAATTAAAATTATGCCTCTATTATCGATCTTGTATTTTACTCTATTTTAGAGTTAAAATAGCTATGGTGGAGATGCTCTAGAATTTTAGGTGTACCCAGTAATACACGAGGGATGTATTTATATACACATTTTAATGGGACCAGATAGTTAGTTAGAATTGCTTAGGTGTAGTTAGTTAGTTATAATAATGAACAACTGATCGGATCTTAATCCCTTTAAATTGGCCAAACCAGTCCTCCGCCATTAGCCCGCTAATGATTTTACTTGTTTGCTGGTGTTCTTTGTGTTTTTCAGACTGCCATGATACTAGGTTCTAAAGACCTTCTTAAAGCTAAAATAATTTTAAAACCTTTGCAGCAAAGAAATAAAATTTATTCATATGAATAAGTGTATTTCATTTTAGAAAACAATTATTTAAAAATAAGTTAAAGAGTCATTTTAAATTAAAATTATGCCTCTATTATCGATACATTATTTTACTCTATTTTAGAGTTAAAATAGCTATGGTCGGAGATGCCTAGAATTTGTTAGGTGTACCCAGAATACACGTAGGGATGTATTTATATACATTTTAATGGGACCAGATAGTTAGTTAGAATTGCTTAGGTGTACCTAGTTAGTTATACATGGCAACTAACAGCAGGATCGCAAGTGATCTTAATCCCTTTAAAATTGGCCAAGCTTGCAGTCCTTGCTCTCCGCTTGTCATTAGCCCATAATGATTTTACTTGCTTGCCATTTCTTTTGTGTTTTCAGACCTGCCAGTGATACTAGGATTCTAAAGAATCTTCAAAGCTAAAATAATTTTAAAACCTCTGCAACAAAAGAAATAAAAATTCTATTCATATGAATAAGTGTATTTCATTTTAGAAAAAAACAATTATATCAAAAAACAAGTTAAAGAGTCATTTTAAATTAAAATTATGCCCTATTATCGATACTTTATTTTACTCTATTTTAGAGTTAAAATAGCTATGGCTGGAGATGCTTTAGAATTTCTAGTGTTCCAAGAATACACGTAGGGATGTATTTATATACACATTTTAATGGGACCAGATAGTTAGTTAGAATTGCTTAGGTGTACCTAGTTAGTTATACATGGCAATGCAACAGCCTGTGATCGGCAGGAGAACTTAATCCCTTTAAAATTGGCTGCTGTCCAGTCCCATGACTGCCATTAGCCTCGCGAATGATTTTACTTGCCTGCTGTTTTTTGTGTTTTTCAGACCTGCCAGTGATACTAGAGTTCTAAAGGACCTTCTTAAAGCTAAAATAATTTTAAAAACCTATGGAGCAAAAGAAATAAAAATTCCATTCATATGAATAAGTGTATTTCATTTTTAAAGAAAAACTACAGTAAAAAAAACAAGTTAAAGAGACATTTTTAAATTAAAAATTATGCATCTAATATCAGATATTGTATTTTACTCTATTTTAGAGTTAAAATAGCTATGGCTGGAGATGCTCTTAGAATTTCTTAGGTGTACCCAGTTATACACGTAGGGATGTATTTATATACACATTGAAATGGGACAAGATAGTTACTTAGATTTTCTTAAGTGTACCTAGTTAGTTATACATGGCAACGTAACAGCCTGTGATCTTAATCCCCTTAAAATTGGCCAAGCGGTGGCAGTCCTTGCTCTCCGCTTGCCATTAGCTGCTAATGATTTTACGTGTTGCGGGTGTTTCTTGTGTTTTTCAGAACTTCAAAGGATACTAGGGTTCTAAAGGACCTTCTTAAAGCTAAAATAATTTTCAAAAAATTTGCAGCAAAAGAAATTTATTTTATTCATATGAATAAGTGTTTCATTTTAGAAAAAAACAATTATTTCAAAAACAAGTTAAAGAGCCATTTTAAATTAAAATTATGCCTCTATTATCATAAACTGATTTTACTCTATTTAGAGTTAAAATAGCTATGGCTGAGATGCTCTTAGAATTTCTTTGTACCCATATACACGTAGGGATGTATTTATATACATTTTAATGGGACTAGATTGTTAGTTAAAATTGCTTAGGTGTACCTAGTTAGTTATACAAGCAACGAACAGCCTGTGCTCTTAATCCCATTAAAATTGGCTGCAAGGGTGGCAGTCCTTGCTCTGCCATTAGCCTCTGAATGATTTTACTTGCTTTGTCGGTGTTTCTTTTGTGTTTTTCAGACCAACCAGGATACTAGGTTCTAAAATACCTTAAATAATTTTAAAACCTTTGCAGCAAAGAAATAAAATTTATTCATATGAACAAGTGTATTTCATTTTAAAACCTACGCTTAAAAACAAGTTAAAGAGAAATTTTAAATTAAAATTATGCCTCTAATATCAGATATCATTTTACTCTATTTTAGAGTTAAAATAGCTAAGGCCGAGATACTTAAAATTTAGGTGTACCCAGTTATACACGAGGGATATATTTATATACACATTTTAATGGGACCAGATAGTTACTTAGAATTTGTTAGGTGTACCTAGTTAGTTATACATGGCAACGAACAGCCTATGATCTTAATCCCTTTAAAATTGGCTGCGGTGGCAGTCCTTGCTCGCTTCCATTAGCCGCTAATGATTTTACTGTCTTGCGGTGTTTCTTTGTGTTTTCAGACCTGCAGGATACTAGGGTTCTAAAGGACCTTCTTGAAGCTAAAATAATTTTAAAAATTGCAGCAAAAGAAATAAAATTCTATTCATATGAATAAGTGTATTTCATTTAGAAAAAATTATTTCAAAATTAGTTAAAGAGTCATTTTAAATTAAAATTTTGCCTCTATTATCAAATATGATTTTACCTATTTTAGAGTTAAAAATAGCTATGGCTGGAGATGCTCTTAGAATTTGTTAGTGTACCCAGTAATACACGAGGGATGTATTTATACACATTTTAATGGGACAGATAGTTAGTTAGAATTGCTTAGTACCTAGTTATACATGGCAACTAACAGCTCAGGATCGGCAAGGATCTTAACCCTTTAAAATTGGCCAAGCAGTTGGTCCTCGCTTGTCATTAGCCGCGAATGATTTTACTTGTTTGCCGTTGTTTTTTGTGTTTTCAGACCTGCCAGTGATACTAGGTTCTAAAGAATCTTCTTAAAGCTAAAATAATTTTAAAACCTCTCAGCAAAAGATATAAAATTCTATTCATATGAATAAGTGTATTTCATTTAGAAAAACAATTATATCAAAACAAGTTAAAGAGCCATTTTAAATTAAAATTATGCCTCTATTATCGATACTTTATTTTACTCTATTTTAGAGTTAAAATAGCTATATTGAGATGCTTTAGAATTTTAGGTGTTCCTCAGAATACACGAGGGATGTATTTATATACACATTTTAATGGGACCAGATAGTTAGTTAGAATTGCTTAGGTGTACCTAGTTAGTTATACATTGCAATGCAACAGCCTGTGGTCTAGAGATCTTAATCCTTTAAAATTCACTGCTGTCAGTCCTGCTCCGCTTGTCATTAGCTAATGATTTTACTTGCTTGCCGGTGTTTCTTTTGTGTTTTTCAGACCTGCCAGTGATACTAGGTTCTAAAGGACCTTCTAAAACTAAAATAATTTTAAAACCTTTGCAGCAAAAGAAATAAAATCCATTCATATGAATAAGTGTATTTCATTTTAAAAAGTACGTAAAAAGTTAAAGAGAAATTTTAAATTTAAAATTATGCCTCTAATATCAGATACTGTATTTTACTCTATTTTAGTTAAAATAGCTATGGCTGGAGATGCTCTTAGAATTTTAGGTTTACCCAAATATACACGAGGGATGTATTTATATACACATTTAATGGGACCAGATAGTAACTTAGATTTTCTTAGTGTACCTAGTTAGTTATACATGGCAACGAACAGCCTGTGATCTTAATCCTTTAAATTGGCCAAGCTGTGGGAGTCCTTGCTCTGCTTGCCATTAGCCCCGAATGATTTTTTGCCTCACGGTGTTTCTTTTGTGTTTTCAGACCAGCCAGTTATACTAGGGTTCTAAAGGACCTTCTTAAATCTAAAATAATTTTAAAATTTGCAGCAAAAGAAATAAAATTTTATTCATATGAATAAGTGTTTCATTTTAGAAAAAATTATTTCAAAAACAAGTTAAGAGCCATTTTAAATTAAAATTATGCCTCTATTATCGATCTTGTATTTTACTTATTTTAGAGTTAAAATAGCTATGGCTGGAGATGCTCTTAGAATTTCTAGGTGTACCCAAGAATACACGAGGATGTATTTATATACACATTTTAATGGGACCAGATAGTTAGTTAGAAGTGTACCTAGTTAGTTATACATAACAATGCAACACTGCAGATCTGTGGGATCTTAATCCTTTAAAATTGGCCAACGGTTGCAGTCCTCCGCCCATTAGCCTGCGAATGATTTACTTGTTTGCTGGTGTTTCTTTTGTGTTTTCAGACCATGATACTAGGGTTCTAAAGGACCTTCTTAAAGCTAAAATAATTTTAAAACCTTTGCAGCAAAAGAAATAAAATTCTATTCATATGAATAAGTGTATTTCATTTTAGAAAACAATTATTTCAAAATAAGTTAAAGAGTCATTTTAAATTAAAATTATGCCTCTATTATCGATACATTATTTTACTCTATTTTAGAGTTAAAATAGCTATGGCTGAGATGCTCTTAGAATTTGTTAGGTGTACCCAAATACATTTAGGATGTATTATATACACATTTTAATGGGACCAGATAGTTAGTTAGAATTGCTTAGGTGTACCTAGTTAGTTATACATGGCAACGCAATAGCCCAGATCGGCAAGGGATCTTAATCCCTTTAAAATTGGCCAAGCAGTCCTTGCTCCGCTTGTCATTAGCCTGCTGAATGATTTTACTTGCTTGCCGTGTTTCTTTGTGTTTTCAGACCTGCAAGGATACTAGGATTCTAAAGAATCTTCTTAAAGCTAAAATAATTTTAAAACCTTGCAAAAAAGGTATAAAATTCTATTCATATGAATAAGTGTATTTCATTTTAAAAACAATTATTTCAAAAATTAGTTAAAGAGCCATTTTAAATTAAAATTATGCCTCTATTATCGATACTTTATTTTACTCTATTTTAGAGTTAAAATAGCTATGGCTGAGATGCTTTTAGAATTTTAGGTGTTCCCAAAGAATACACGTAGGATGTATTTATATACATTTTAATGGGACCAGATAGTTAGTTAGAATTGCTTAGGTGTACCTAGTTAGTTATACATGGCAATGCAACAGCCTGGATCGGCAGGAGATCTTAATCCCTTTAAAATTGGCTGCTGGTTGCAGTCCTGCTTGGCCATTAGCCCGCTAATGATTTTTGCCTGCCAGTTTCTTGTGTTTTTCAGACCGCCAGTGATACTAGAGTTCTAAAGGACCTCTTAAAGCTAAAATAATTTTAAAACCTATGGAGCAAAAGAAATAAAATCTATTCATATGAATAAGTGTATTTCATTTTAAAGAAAACTATAAAAACAAGTTAAAGAGACATTTTAAATTAAAATTATGCATCTATATCATATTGTATTTTACTCTATTTTAGAGTTAAAATAGCTATGGCTGGAGATGCTCTAGAATTTTAGGTACCCAATATACACTTAGGGATGTATTTATATACACATTGTAATGGGACAAGATAGTACTTAGATTTTCTTAAGTGTACCTAGTTAGTTATACATGGCAACGAACAGCCTGTGATCTTAATCCCTTAAAATTGGCTGGTGGCAGTCTTGCTCCTGCCATTAGCCTAATGATTTTACTGTCTTGCCGGTGTTTCTTTTGTGTTTTTCAGAACTTCCAGTGATACTAGGGTTCTAAAGGACCTTCTTAAAGCTAAAATAATTTTAAAATTTGCAGCAAAAGAAATATTTTATTCATATGAATAAGTGTTTCATTTTAGAAAACAATTATTTCAAAAAGTTAAAGAGCCATTTTAAATTAAAATTATGCCCTATTATCATAAACTGTATTTTACTTTATTTTAGTTAAAATAGCTATGGCTGAGATGCTCTTAGAATTTTAGTGTACCCGCTATACATCAGAGGATGTATTTATATACACATTTTAATGGGACTAGATTGTTAGTTAAATTGCTTTAGGTGTACCTAGTTAGTTATACAAGGCAACGAAAAATGTGCTCTTAATCCCATTAAAATTGGCTAAGTGGTAGTCCTTGCTCGCTTGCCATTAGTCATGAATGATTTTACTTGTTTTCACGGGTGTTTCTTTTGTGTTTTTCAGACCAACAGGATACTAGGGTTCTAAAATATCTTAAATAATTTTAAAACCTTTGCAGCAAAAGAAATAAAATTTATTCATATGAACAAGTGTATTTCATTTTAAAAACTACGCTTAAAAACAAGTTAAAGAGAAATTTTAAATTAAAATTATGCTCTAATATCAGATATCAGATTTTACTCTATTTTAGAGTTAAAATAGCTAAGTCGAGATACTCTTAAAATTTTTAGGTGTACCCAGTTATACACGTTGGGATATATTTATACACATTTTAATGGGACCGATAGTTACTTAGAATTTGTTAGGTGTACCTAGTTAGTTATACATGGCAACGAACAGCCTATGATCTTAATCCCTTTAAAATTGGCTGCGGTGGCAGTCCTGCTCCGCTTCCATTAGCCTCTGAATGATACTTGTTTTGCGGTGTTTCTTTTGTGTTTTCAGACCTGCTATGATACTAGGGTTCTAAAGGACCTTCTAGCTAAAATAATTTAAAAATTGCAGCAAAAGAAATAAAATTTATTCATATGAATATGTATTTCATTTTAGAAAAATTATTTCAAAATTAGTTAAAGAGTCATTTTAAATTAAAATTTTGCTCTATTATCAGATGTGATTTACCTATTTTAGAGTTAAAATAGCTATGGTCGGAGATGCTCTTAGAATTTGTTAGTGTACCCAAGAATACACGTAGGGATGTATTTTATACACATTTTAATGGGACCGATAGTTAGTTAGAATTGTTTATGTACCTTAGTTACATGGCAAATGCAACAAACAGGATCTAAGGATCTTAACTTTAAATCACAAGCCAGAGTCCTTGCCTGCTTGTCATTAGCCTGCAACGATTTTACTTGCTTGCTGTTTTTGTGTTTTCAGATCCAAAGATACTAGGTTTTAAAGAATCTTTAAAGCTAAAATAATTTAAAACCTCAAAGCAAAAGATATAAAATTTATTCATATGAATAATGTATTTATTTTAGAAAACAATTATATCAAAATAAGTTAAAGAGCCATTTTAAATTAAAATTATGCCTCTATTATCAGATACTTTACTTATTTTAGAGTTAAAATAGCTATGGCTGGAGATGCTTTAGAATTTTAGGTGCCCCAGAACATTAGGGATGGCTTATACACATTTTAATGGGACCCAGAGTTAGTTAGAATTGCTTAGGTACAAGTTAGTTATACATTGCAATGCACTGTTACGGATCGGCAAGAGATCTTAACCTTTAAATCGGCTGTTGCCTTGCATTGCTCAGCTGTCATTAGCCCATGAATGATTTTACTTGCTCACGGTGTTTCTTTTGTGTTTTTCAGACCCGCCAGTGATACTAGAGTTCTAAAGGACCTCTTAGTTAAAATAATTTTAAAACCTCACAAAGAAATAAAATTTATTCATATGAATAAGTATTCATTTTAAAGAAAATACAAAAAAAGTTAAAGAGCCATTTTTCAAAATATTAATTATCGATATTTATTTTACTCTTATTTGAGTTAAAATAGCTATTTGAGATGCTTTAGAATTCTTAGTGTCTAATACACGTAGGATGTATTTATACACATTTTAATGGGATAGATAGTTAGTTAGAATTTCTTAGGTGTACCAGTTAGTTGTACATGGCAACGCAACAGCCTGTGATCTTAATCCCTTAAAATTGGCCAGCGGTGGTGTCCTTCCTGCCACATTAGCCTGAATGATTTTACTTGCCTGTCGTTTTTTGTGTTTTCAACCTCAGCTGATACTAGGTCTCTAAAGGACCTCTTAAAGCTAAATAATTTTCAAAATATGAGCAAAGAAATAAAATTTATTCATATGAATAAGTGTTTCATTTTAAAAACAATTATTCAAAAAAAGTTAAGAAGATTTTTAAATTAAAATTATGTCTATTATCAAACTGTATTTTACTATTTAGAGTTAAAATAGCTATGGAGATTTCAAATTTTAGGTACCCAAATACACGTGATCTATTTATATACATTTTAATGGGACCAGATAGTTAGAATTCAGTTGTACCTAGTTAGTTACACATACAATGCCTATGATCCTGTGGGATCTTAATCCCTTAAAATTGGCTGCTGCTGGCAGCTCGCTCTCATTACATTCATGAATGATTTTACTTGTTCTGGGTTTTTTTGTGTTTTCAGACCTCCAATGATACTAGATTCTAAAGGACCTTCTAAGTTAAAATAATTTTAAACCTTTGCAAAAGATATTATCCATATGAATAAGTGTATTTCATTTAGAAAACAATTATTTCAAAACAAGTTAAAGAGTTTTAAATTAAAATTATGCCTCTATTATCAGATAATGTATTTTACTATTTTAGTAGTTAAATAGCTATGGCTGAGATGCTTTAGAATTTTTAGGTATACCCAGTAATACGAGGGATGTATTTATTATATACATTTTAATGGGACTGATAGTTAGGAATTGTTTAGGTGTACCTAGTTAGTTATACATGGCAACGCACTAGATCAGCAAGAGATCTTAATCCCTTTAAATTGGCTGCTGTTGCAGTCCTTGCCTCGCCATTAGCCTTCTAACGATTTTACTTGCTTGCCGGTGTTTCTTTTGTGTCTTCAGAACTTCCAAGGATACTTAGGTTCTAAAGGACCTTCTTAAAGCTAAAATAATTTTCAAAATTTGCAGCAAAAGAAATTAATTTTTCATTCATATGAATAAGTGTTTCATTTTAAACAATTATTAAAAAAGTTAAGAGAGTCATTTTAAATTAAAATTATGCTTTATATGATAGATTTTACTCTATTTTAGAGTTAAAATAGCTATGTATCGGAGATGCTTAGAATTTGTTAAAACGAATACACGTAGGGATGTATTTATATACACATTTTAATGGGACCAGATAGTTAGTTAGAATTTGCTTAGCCTACCTAGTTACATGGCAATTAAATACCAGGATCGGCAAGTGATCTTAATCCCTTTGTAATGGCTGCCTGTCAGAGTCCGCTTCCTGGCCATTAGCCCTGCAATGATTTTACTTTGTGCCAGTGTTTTTTGTGTTTTCAGACCTGCCAGTGATACTGTGGTTCTAAAGACCTTCTTAAAGCTAAAATAATTTTAAAACCTTTGCAGCAAAAGATATAAAATTCTATTCATATGAATAAGTGTATTTCATTTTAAAAACAATTATTTCAAAACAAGTTAAAGAGTCATTTTAAATTAAAATTATGCCTCTATTATCAGATATTTTATTTTAATTTATTTTGAGTTAAAATTAGCTATGTCGGATGCTTAGAATTTGTTAAGTGTACCTAGAATTTAGGGATGTATTTATATACACATTTTAATGGGACAGATAGTTAGTTAGAATTGTTGTGTACCTAGTTATACATGGCAACGCTAGCAGATCTGTGGATCTTAACCCATTAAAATTGGCCGTTGTGGCAGCCCTTGCTCTGGCTTAAGCATAGCCTTAATGATTTTACTTGCTTGTCCAGTGTTTCTTTTGTGTTTTCAGACTAACCTAGGTTAAAGCGGTTCTTAAAAGCTAAAATAATTTTAAAACCTCAGCAAAAGAAATAAAATTTATTCATATGAATAAGTGTATTTCATTTTAAAACCAATTTAAAAACAAGTTAAAGAGACATTTTAAATTAAAATTATGCTCTAATATCAGATACTTAGATTTTACTCTATTTTAGTTAAAATATTAGCTATATCTTAGATATACCCAGCTATCACACGAGGGATGTATTTATATACACATTTTATGGGACCAGATAGTTACTTAGAATTTTTAG
>JAEACV010000126.1:0-10706 GCA_016432835.1 Brassica nigra
TAATTTAAAACAAAATATTTTTAAAATACAAAAATCTATAACCTATATAACAAATATTTTACAAAATTAATATATTTATGCATATCTATTATTAAATTAAAATATAATATTAAAGACTAATTTTATGTATAAATATTAATAATGAACATATTAATAATATTTAAATTTAACTGCCTAAAACAAGGATCCGGATCCGATATCCGATTTTCTAGATATCCTGATTCGATCCATTCAAATGATCCGACATTTTACCATTCTGACCATCCGCTATGGATATCCTATTTGAGCAGATCCTATTTTGATTTTTCTGATCCGATAACGATCGATCCGATTCGGATAATTCCACCTACTCATATACTGAAGTTTATATCCTTTTTGTTTTAAAATTTAAAACAAATTACATTTGAATTAACGAGTCTAAACTCCTTTCATTATAGGAATTATTATAACTTAACATTTAGTTTAGTATAATTTCATATACCAAATTAGTAGAATTACCATTATAAAATCATCATTTTCTAGGGAAATGGTTACAAAGTTCCAAACCTCTTGACCATCATCTTGTCAGTCAATGAAACTATACATTAAACCAGATTTTCCTTATTTGAATTTTTCAAACTGGTTAACCCTCTAAAATATTGAGCTCTAGAAATGCTCTATATAATGAAGTTTATACTTTATTTTGTTTTAAAATTTAAAACATTCTACATTTGAATTAACGTATTCAAACTCTATTTCATTATATAGGAATTATTATAACTTTGATTTATTTAGTATACCTTAATATTTAAATAATTGAATTACCAATTATAAAATCTTCATTTCTAGAGAAATAACGGCAACAAAGGCCCAAACCTCTTTGACCATCATCTTATGTCAGTGATGATGAACTATATTAAAACCAGATTATATTTTGAATTTTTCAAAGTTTAACCCTTCTAAAATATCAGTTTTCTAAATGCTCTATACTGAAGTTTTACTCTTTACTTTAAAATTAAACAATTTTACATTTAATTTAACGTATTCTAAACTCTCTTTCATTATATAGAATTATAACTTTTATTTAGTTTAGTATAATTTAATAATCACTAAATTATGGAATTACCTATAAAATCTTCATTTTCTAGAAATGGGGCAACAAAGGTCTAAACCTCTTGACCATCATCTTATGTCAGGCTCAATGAAAATATACATTAAAACCAGATTTTCATTTTTGAATTTTTAAAACTGGGTTAACCCCTTCTAAAATATTGAGTTTTCGTAAATGCTCTATATATGAAGTTTATACTCTTTGTTTTGTTTTAAAATTTTAAAACACATTTCACATTTGAATTAACGTATTCTAAACTCTCTTTCATTATATAGAAATTATAACTTTTAACATTTAGTTTAGTATAATTTCATATACCGCTTCTAAATTAGTGGAATTACCATTATAAAATCTTCATTTTCTAGAAATAAGGCAACAAAGGTTCCAAACTTTGACCATCATCTTATGTCAGTGCTCGATGAAACTATACATTAAAACCAGATTTTCATATTTTGAATTTTTCAAAACTGTGGGTTAACCCTTCTAAAATATTGAGTTTTCGTAAATGCTCTATAACAAGTTTTACTTTATTTTTGTTTTAAAATTTAAAACACATTCTACATTTGAATTAACGTATTCTAAACTCTTTCATTATATAGAATTATTATAACTTTTAACATTTAGTTTAGTATAATTTCATATAATGCCTAAATTAGTAGAATTACCGTTATAAAATCTTCATTTTCTAGAGAAATGGCAACAAAGGTTCCAAACCTCTTTGACCATCATCTTATGTCAGTGCTCGATGAAACTATACATTAAACCAGATTTTCATATTTTGAATTTTTCAAAACTGTGGGTTAACCCTTCTAAAATATTGAGTTTTCTAAATGCTCTATATACTGAAGTTTTATTTTACTTTTGTTTTAAAATTTTAAAACACATTCTACATTTGAATTAACGTATTCTAAACTCTCTTTCATTATATAGGAATTATTATAACTTTTAACATTTAGTTTAGTATAATTTCATATCGCCTAAATTAGTAGAATTACTGCTATAAAATCTTCATTTCTCTAGAGAAATGCAACAAAGGTTCCAAACCTCTTGACCATCATCTTATGTCAGTGCTCGATGAAACTATACATTAAAACCAGATTTTCATATTTTGAATTTTTCAAAACTGTGGGTTAACCCCTTCTAAAATATTGAGTTTTCGTAAATGCTCTATATACTGAAGTTTTACTTTACTTTTGTTTTAAAATTTAAAACACATTCTACATTTGAATTAACGTATTCTAAACTCTCTTCATTATATAGGAATTATTATAACTTTTAACATTTAGTTTAGTATAATTTCATATTGCCTAAATTAGTAGAATGACCTATAAAATCTTCATTTTCTAGAGAAATAACGCAACAAAGGTTCCAAACCTCTTTGACCATCATCTTATGTCAGGCTCATGAAACTATACATTAAAACCAGATTTTCATATTTTGAATTTTTCAAAACCGCTGGTTAACCCTTCTAAAGTATTGTAAATGCTCTATATATGAAGTTTATATCCTTTTTTTGTTTTAAAATTTAAAACACATTCTAAATTTGAATTAACGTATTCTAAACTCTCTTTCATTATATATAGAATTATTATAACTTTTAACATTTAGTTTAGTATAATTTCATAATGCCTAAATTAGTAGAATTACCATTATAAAATCTTCATTTTCTAGAAATGGAGGCAACAAAGGTTCCAAACCTCTTTGACCATCATCTTAAGTCAGTGCTCATGAAACTATACATTAAAACCAGATTTTCATATTTTGAATTTTTCAAAATCTGGGTTAACCCTTCTAAAATATTGAGTTTTCGTAAATGCTCTATATACTGAAGTTTATACTCTTTATTTTGTTTTAAAATTTTAAAACACATTCTACATTTGAATTAACGTATTCTAAACTCTTTCATTATATAGGAATTATTATAACTTTTAACATTTAGTTTAGTATAATTTCATATATCTAAATTAATTGAATTACCATTATAAAATCTTCATTTTCTAGAGAAATAACGGCAACAAAGGTTCCAAACCTCTTTGACCATCATCTTATGTCAGTGCTCGATGAAACTATACATTAAAACCAGATTTTCATATTTTGAATTTTTCAAAACCGGGTTTAACCCTTCTAAAATATTGAGTTTTCGTAAATGCTCTATATACTGAAGTTTTACTTTACTTTTGTTTTAAAATTTTAAAACACATTCTACATTTGAATTAACGTATTCTAAACTCTCTTTCATTATATAGAATTATTATAACTTTTAATATTTAGTTTAGTATAATTTCATCAAATTAGTGGAATTACCGCTATAAAATCTTCATTTTCTAGAGAAATGGGGCAACAAAGGTTCCAAACCTTGACCATCATCTTATGTCAGGCTCAATGAAACTATACATTAAAACCAGATTTTCATATTTTTGAATTTTTCAAAACTGTGGGTTAACCCTTCTAAATATTAAGTTTTCTAGAATGCTCTATATACGAAGTTTATACTCTTTACTTTTGTTTTAAAATTTTAAACACATTCTACATTTGAATTAACGTATTCTAAACTCTCTTTCATAATATAGGAATTATTATAACTTTTAACATTTAGTTTAGTAAAATTTCATATACTGCCTAAATTAGTGAATTACCATTATAAATCTTCATTTTCTAGGAGGCAACAAAGGTTCCAAACCTCTTTGACCATCATCTTATGTCAGTGCTCGATGAAACTATACATTAAAACCAGATTTTCATATTTTGAATTTTTCAAAATCCTGTGGTTAACCCTTCTAAAATATTAAGTTTTCGTAAATGCTCTATATAATAAGTTTTATACTTTACTTTAAATTTAAAACACATTCTACATTTGAATTAACGTATTCTAAACTCTTTCATGATATATAGAATTATTATAACTTTTAACATTTAGTTTAGTATAATTTCATATATAAATTAGTAGAATTACCATTATAAAATCTTCATTTTCAGAGAAATGGAGGCAACAAAGGTTCTAACCTCTTTGACCATCATCTTATGTCAGTCAATGAAACTATACATTAAAACCAGATTTTCATATTTTTGAATTTTTCAAAACTGTTAACCCTTCTAAAATATTGAGTTTTCTGTAAATGCTCTATATACTGAAGTTTTACTTTACTTTTGTTTTAAAATTTAAAACACATTCTACATTTGAATTAACGTATTCTAAACTCTCTTCATTATATAGGAATTATTATAACTTTTAACATTTAGTTTAGTATAATTTCATACTGCCTAAATTAGTAGAATTACCATTATAAAATCATTTTCTAGAGAAATGGAGGCAACAAAGGTTCCAAACCTCTTTGACCATCATCTTATGTCAGTGCTCGATGAAACTATACATTAAAACCAGATTTTCATATTTTGAATTTTTCAAAACCGTGGGTTTAACCCTTCTAAAATATTGAGTTTTCTGTAAATGCTCTATATGAAATTTATACTCTTTATTTTGTTTTAAAATTTTAAAACACATTCTACATTTGAATTAACGTATTCTAAACTCTCTTTCATTATATAGGAATTATTATAACTTTTAACATTTAGTTTAGTATAATTTCATATACTGCCTAAATTAAGAATTACGCTATAAAATCTTCATTTTCTAGAGAAATAGAGGCAACAAAGGTTCCAAACCTCTTTGACCATCATCCATGTCAGTGCTCGATGATACTATACATTCAAACCAGATTTTCATATTTTGAATTTTTCAAAATCGTGGGTTAACCCTTCTAAAATATTGAGTTTTAAATGCTCTATATGAAGTTTTACTCTTTACTTTGTTTTAAAATTTAAAACACATTCTACATTTGAATTAACGTATTCTAAACTCTCTTTCATTATATAGGAATTATTATAACTTTTAACATTTAGTTTAGTATAATTTCATATACTGCCTAAATTAGTAATTATCGTATAAAATCTTCATTTTCAGAGAAATAACGCAACAAAGGTTCCAAACCTCTTTGACCATCATCTTATGTCAGTGCTCGATGAAACTATACATTAAAACCAGATTTTCATATTTTGATTTTTCAAAACCTGGGTTAACCCTTCTAAAATATTGAGTTTTCAGAATGCTCTATATACTGAAGTTTTACTTTTTTGTTTTAATTTTAAAACACATTCTACATTTGAATTAACGTATTCTAAACTCTTTCATGATATATAGAATTATTATAACTTTTAACATTTAGTTTAGTATAATTTCATATACCTAAATTAGTGAATTACCGCTATAAAATCTTCATTTTCTAGAGAAATGGGCAACAAAGGTTCCAAACCTCTTGATCATCTTATGTTAGTCAATGAAACTATACATTAAAACCAGATTTTCATATTTTGAATTTTTCAAATCCTGTTAACCCCTTCTAAAATATTAAGTTTTCGTAAATGCTCTATATACTGAAGTTTTACTATTACTATCCGATCTTCAGGAATTTTAAAACATCCGATTCGATCATCTTGATATTAACGGATTCTAAATCATGATATTCATGATATATAGAAAATAATTTAAAAATAACTATTTAACATTAAATATTTTAAATTAAATATTTACAAATTTACATATATTGCCTAATTATTAGTGGAATTACCATGTATAAATATTAATAAATGAACTATAATTATAATAGAAAATGGAATATATTTAAAACAGGATCCAATCTTATGACCAAAATTTAGATATCCTGCTCAATGAAATATCCATTAAAACCAGATTTTCATATTTTGAATTTTTCAAAACCGTGGGTTGACCCTTCTAAAATATTAAGTTAATCTAAATGCTCTATATACTGAAGTTTATATCCTTATTTTGTTTTAAAATTTAAAACACATTCTAATTTGAATTAACGTATTCTAAACTCTTTCATTATATAGGAATTATTATAACTTTTAACATTTAGTTTAGTATAATTTCATATACTGCCTAAATTAGTAGAATTACCATTATAAAATCTTCATTTTCTAGAAATGGAGGCAACAAAGGTTCCAAACCTCTTTGACCATCATCTTATGTCAGTGCTCGATGAAACTATACATTAAAACCAGATTTTCATATTTTGAATTTTTCAAACCCGTGGGTTAACCCTTCTAAAATATTGAGTTTTCGTAAATGCTCTATATACTGAAGTTTATACTTTATTTTGTTTTAAAATTTAAAACACATTCTACATTTGAATTAACGTATTCTAAACTCTTTCATTATATATAGGAATTATTATAACTTTTAACATTTAGTTTAGTATAATTTCATATACCTAAATTATTGAATTACCGCTATAAAATCTTCATTTTCTAGAAATAACGGCAACAAAGGTTCCAAACCTCTTTGACCATCATCTTATGTCAGTGCTCGATGAAACTATACATTAAAACCAGATTTTCATATTTTGAATTTTTCAAATCTGTGGGTTAACCCTTCTAAAATATTGAGTTTTCTAAATGCTCTATATACTGAAGTTTTACTTTTACTTTTGTTTTAAAATTTTAAAACACATTCTACATTTGAATTAACGTATTCTAAACTCTCTTCATTATATAGGAATTATTATAACTTTTAATATTTAGTTTAGTATAATTTCATATACCTCTAAATTAGTGGAATGACCATATAAAATCTTCATTTTCTGAGAAATGGGGCAACAAAGGTTCCAAACCTCTTGACCATCATCTTATGTCAAGGCTCAATGAAATATACATTAAAACCAGATTTTCATATTTTGAATTTTTCAAAATTGGGTTAACCCTTCTAAAATATTAAGTTTTCGTAAATGCTCTATATACTGAAGTTTATATCCTTTACTTTTGTTTTAAAATTAAAACACATTCTACATTTGAATTAACGTATTCTAAACTCTCTTCATAAATAGGAATCATTATAACTTTTAACATTTAGTTTAGTAAAATTTCATATACTAAATTAATTAGAATTACCATTATAAATCTTCATTTTCAGAAATGGAGGCAACAAAGGTTCCAAACCTCTTTGACCATCATCTTATGTCAGTGCTCGATGAAACTATACATTAAAACCAGATTTTCATATTTTGAATTTTTCAAAACTGCGTGGTTAACCCTTCTAAAATATTGAGTTGTAAATGCTCTATATACTGAAGTTTACTACTTTGTTTTAAAATTTAAAACACATTCTACATTTGAATTAACGATTCTAAACTCTCTTTCATTATATAGAATTATTATAACTTTTAACATTTAGTTTAGTATAATTTCATATACTGCCTTAATTAGAATTACCATTATAAAATCTTCATTTTCTAGAGAAATGGAGGCAACAAAGGTTCTAAACCTCTTGACCATCATCTTATGTCAGTGCTCGATGAAACTATACATTAAAACCAGATTTTCATATTTTGAATTTTTCAAAACTGTGGGTTTAACCCTTCTAAAATATTGAGTTTTCTAAATGCTCTATATACTGAAATTTATACTTTATTTTGTTTTAAAATTTAAACACATTCTACATTTGAATTAACGTATTCTAAACTCTATTTCATTATATAATTATTATAACTTTTAACATTTAGTTTAGTATAATTTCATATACTCTAAATTAGAATTACATTATAAAATCTTCATTTTCTAGAAATAATGGCAACAAAGGTTCCAAACCTCTTTGACCATCATCTTATGTCAGTGCTCGATGAAACTATACATTAAAACCAGATTTTCATATTTTGAATTTTTCAAAACTGTGGGTTAACCCTTCTAAAATATTGAGTTTTCTGTAAATGCTCTATATACTGTTTTACTCTTTACTTTTGTTTTAAATTTTAAAACACATTCTACATTTGAATTAACGTATTCTAAACTCTCTTCATGATATATAGGAATTATTATAACTTTTAACATTTAGTTTAGTATAATTTCATATACTGCCTAAATTAGTAATTACCATATAAAATCTTCATTTTCAGAAATGAGGCAACAAAGGTTCCAAACCTCTTTGACCATCATCTTATGTCAGTGCTCAATGAAACTATACATTAAAACCAGATTTTCATATTTTGAATTTTTCAAAAACGGGTTAACCCTTCTAAAATATTGAGTTTTCTAAATGCTCTATATACTGAAGTTTTACTCTTTACTTTGTTTTAAAATTTAAAACACATTCTACATTTGAATTAACGTATTCTAAACTCTCTTCATTATATAGGAATTATTATAACTTTTAATATTTAGTTTAGTATAATTTCATATACGCCTAAATTAGTGAATTACCATTATAAAATTCATTTTCTAGAGAAATGGAGCAACAGGTTCCAAACCTCTTTGACCATCATCTTAAGTCAGTGCTCATGAAACTATACATTAAAACCAGATTTTCATATTTTTGAATTTTTCAAACCTGTTTAACCCTCATATTGAGTTTTCTAAATGCTCTATAACTGAAGTTTATACTTTTTTTTTGTTTTAAAATTTTAAACACATTCTACATTTGAATTAACGTATTCTAAACTCTCTTTCATTATATAGGAATTATTATTATTTTTTAACATTTAGTTTAGTATAATTTCATATACTGCCTAAATTAGTAGAATTACCGTTATAAAATCTTCATTTTCTAGAGAAATAACGGCAACAAAGGTTCCAAACCTCTTTGACCATCATCTTATGTCAGTGCTCATGAAACTATACATTAAAACCAGATTTTCATATTTTGAATTTTTCAAATCCGTGGGTTAACCCTTCTAAAATATGAGTTTTGTAAATGCTCTATATATCGTTTTACTCTTTACTTTTGTTTTAAATTTTAAAAACACATTCTACATTTGAATTAACGTATTCTAAGCTCTCTTTCATGATATATAGGAATTATTATAACTTTTAACATTTAGTTTAGTATAATTTCATATAATGCCTAAATTAGGGAAATTGCTATAAAATCTTCATTTTCTAGAGAAATGGGGCAACAAAGTTTCAAACCTCTTTGACCATCATCTTATGTCAGTGCTCGATGAAACTATACATTAAAACCAGATTTTCATATTTTGAATTTTTCAAAATCCGTGGTTAACCCTTCTAAAATATTAGTTTTCGTAAATGCTCTATATACTGAAGTTTATATCTTTATTTTGTTTTAAAATTTAAAACACATTCTACATTTGAATTAACGTATTCTAAACTCTTTCATGATATAGAATTATTATAACTTTTAACATTTAGTTTAGTATAATTTTATACTGCCTAAATTAGTAGAATTACCATTATAAAATCTTCATTTTCTGTAGAAATGGAGGCAACAAAGGTTCCAAACCTCTTTGACCATCATCTTATGTCAGTGCTCGATGAAACTATACATTAAAACCAGATTTTCATATTTTGAATTTTTCAAAATCCGTGGGTTAACCCTTCTAAAATATTGAGTTTTCGTAAATGCTCTATATACTGAATTTTACTCTTATTTTGTTTTAAAATTTTAAACACATTCTACATTTGAATTAACGTATTCTAAACTCTCTTTCATTATAGGAATTATTATAACTTTTAACATTTAGTTTAGTATAATTTCATATCACTAAATTAGAATTACCAATAAAATCTTCATTTTCTAGAGAAATAACGGCAACAAAGGTTCCAAACCCTTTGACCATCATCTTATGTCAGTGCTCAATGAAACTATACATTAAAACCAGATTTTCATATTTTGAATTTTTCAAAACCGTGGGTTAACCCTTCTAAAATATTGAGTTTTCAAATGCTCTATAATGAAGTTTATACTTTATTTTGTTTTAAAATTTAAAACACATTCTACATTTGAATTAACGTATTCTAAACTCTTTCATATAGGAATTATTATAACTTTTAACATTTAGTTTAGTATAATTTCATATCGCCTAAATTAGTGAATTACCATAAAATCTTCATTTTCTAGAAATGGAGGCAACAAAGGTTCCAAACCTCTTTGACCATCATCTTATGTCAGTGCTCATGAAACTATACATTAAAACCAGATTTTCATATTTTTGAATTTTTCAAAACTGTGGGTTAACCCTTCTATATTGAGTTTTCGTAAATGCTCTATATACTGAAGTTTTACTTTTACTTTTGTTTTAAAATTTTAAAACACATTCTACATTTGAATTAACTATTTCTTTCTCTTTCATTATATAGGAATTATTATAACTTTTAACATTTAGTTTAGTATAATTTCATACCGCTTCTAAATTAGTAGAATTACCTATAAAATCTTCATTTTCTAGAGAAATAACGGCAACAAAGGTTCCAAACTCTTGACCATCATCTATGTCAGTGCTCGATGAAACTATACATTAAAACCAGATTTTCATATTTTGAATTTTTCAATATCCGTGGGTTAACTCTTCTAAAATATTGAGTTTTCAGAATGCTCTATATACTGAAGACTTTACTTTTGTTTAAAATTTTAAACACATTCTACATTTGAATTAACTATTCTAAACTCTTTAATTATATAGGATTATTATAACTTTTAACATTTAGTTTAGCATAATTTCATAATTTTAAATTAGTAGAATACCGTTATAAAATCTTCATTTTCAGAAAACAACGCAACAAAGGTTCCAAACCTTGACCATCATCTTATGTC
>JAEACV010000485.1:0-23980 GCA_016432835.1 Brassica nigra
CCCTTTGAACACAAGCGTGGTATCCTTACCACATTAGCCCATGATTTTACTAGCTCTGCCAAGGTTTCTTTTGTATTTTTCAGACTGCCATGATACTATAGGTCTCTAAAGGACCTTCTTAAAGCTAAAAAATAATTTAAAACTATTGCAGCAAAACAATAATAAATATATTCATATGAATAAGTGTTTCATCGAAAAACAATTATTTAAAAACAAGTTCAAAAGCCATTTTAAATTTAAAATTGCCTCTATTATCATAATTGATTTTACTCTATTTTAGAGTTTAAACTAGCTTATGGCTGGAGATGCCAATTTCTAGGTGTACCCATTATACACTTGGAATGTATTTATATACATTTTAATGGGAACTGAGATTTACTTAGAATTTATTAGGTATTAGTTATTATAGTTAGCAACAACCAGCAGTTGATCTTAGGATCTTAACCTTTAGGAATCACCGCTGCAGTAGTTCCCGCCTCCGCCACATTAGCCACAAGCGAATGATTTACTCATTTGCCAGTGTTTCTTTGTATTTTTCGACCGCCAGGATAATTACTCTGAAGGACCTTCTTAAAGCTAAATAATTTTAAAACTATTCAGAGCAAAACAATAAATATATTCATATGAATAAGTGTTTCATTTTAGAAAACAATTATTTAAAAACAAGTTCAAGTTTCATTTTAAATTTAAATTATGCCTCTATTTTGCTTCTATATTTTACCTTATTTTAAAGAGTTAAAATAGTTATGATGGAGATGCTCTTAGAATTTCTTAGGTACCTATTATACACTTGGGATGTATTTATATACACATTTTAATGGGAAAGATATTTACTTAGAATTTCAGGTGTACCTAGTTAGTTATACATGGCAACGCAACAGCCTGGTCGACTGGGATCTTAATCCCTTTAAATGGCTGCCGTGGCAGTCCTTGCTCTCGCTTGACATTAGCTCACACGATTTTACTGGCTTCAAAGGTTTCATTTTTCAGACCAGCCAAGTGTACTAGATTCTAAAGGACCTTTAAACTAAAATAATTTTAAAACTATTGCAGTAAAAATAAATATATTCATATGAATAAGTGTTTCATTTTAGAAAAACAATTATTTTAAAAACAAGTTTAAAGAGTCATTTTAAATTAAAATTATGCCTCATTATCATATACTGTATTTACCTATTTTGAGTTAAAACTAGCTATGGCTGAGATGCTCTAAGAATTTTAAAACCCAGCTATACATGATGCATTTATATACACATTTTAATGGGACCAGACATTTACTTAGAATTTATTAGGTATACCTAGTTAGTTATACATGGCAAATGTTTCTGATCGGGATCTTAATCCCTTAAAATTGGCCAAGCGGTGGCAGTCCTTCCAGCTGACATTAGCCTATGAATGATTTTACGGCTTCGCTGTTTTTGTATTTTTCAGATCAGCCAGTGGGACTAGGATTCTAAAGGACCTTCTTAAACTAAAATAATTTTAAAATCCAGAAAAAAAAAAAATAATTCATATGAATAAGTGTTTCATTTTAGAAAACAATTATTTAAAACAAGTTAAAGAGCCATTTTAAATTAAAATTATGCCTCTATTATCATATACTCATTTTACTCTATTTTAGAGTTAAAACTAGCTATATGAGATGCTCTAAAATTTCTTAGGTGTAAATCTATTATACACGGGAATGTATTTATATACATTTTAATGGGACAGATATTTACTTAGAATTTATTAGGTATACCTAGTTAGTTATACATGGCAACGAACAGCCTCAGATCGGGTAAGGGATCTTAATCCTTTAAATTGGCCAAGCTGTGGCAGTCCTCTCCACATTAGCCTCATGTAATGATTTTAATGGTTTCACCATTTTTGTATTTTCAGACCTGCCAGTGATTACTAGGTTCTAAAATGAGTTTTAAAACTATTGCATAAAAATAATAATAATATATTCATATGAATAAGTGTTTCATTTTAGAAAAACAATTATTTAAAAACAAGTTCAAAACCTTAAATTTAAAATTTATTTTCAGCTATATATTTTACTCTATTTTAGAGTTAAAATATATGGCTGAGATGCTCTTAGAATTTCTTAGGTAACCCAGCTATACACGGGGATGTATTTTATATACATTTTAATGGGACCATATTTACTAGAATTTTAGGTGTACTTAGTTAGTTATACATGGCAACGAACAGCCTGGATCGATTGGGATCTTAACCTTTAAATTGGCAAAGCGGTGGAGTCCTTGCCCCTTGACATTAGCCTGAATGATTTTACCTACACGCTGTTTCTTTTGTTTTCAGACTACCAGTGGACTAGATTCTAAAGGACCTTCTTAAACTAAAATAATTTTAAAACTATTGCAAAAAAAATAAATATATTCATATGAATAAGTGTTTCATTTAGAAAACAATTATTTAAAAAAGTCAAAAAGAGCCATTTTAAATTAAAATTATGCCTCTATTATCATATACCATTTTACTTATTTTAGAGTTAAAATAGCTATGGTGGAGATGCCTTAGAATTTTAGTGTATCCAAGTATACACTGGATGTATTTATATACACATTTTAATGGGACTATATTTACTTAGAATTTCTAGGTAAGTTAGTTATACAACGAATGCTCAGATCGGCAGGGATCTTAACTTTAAAATTGCCAAGCGTGGCAGTCCTTACCTCCGCCACATTAGCCTCATGAATGATTTTATCGGTTTGCCAAAGGTTTTGTATTTTTCAGACCGCCAAAGATACTATTCTAAAGGACCTCTTAAAGCTAAAATAATTTTAAAACTATTGCAAAACAATAATAAATATATTCATATGAATAAGTGTTTCATTTTAGAAAACAATTATTTAAAAACAAGTTAAAAGCCATTTTAAATTAAAATTATGCTCTATTTTCACTTATATTTTACTTTATTTTAGAGTTAAAATAGTTATGGCTGGAGATGCTCTTAGAATTTTAGGTAACCAGTTATACACGTGGGGATGTATTTATATACATTTTAATGGGACCAGATATTTACTTAGAATTTAGTGTACCTAGTTAGTTATACATGGCAACCAACAGCCTCAGGATCTAGTGGGATCTTAACCTTTAGAATTGGCCAAGCGGTGCAGTCCTTCCCCTGACATTACCGCTTAATGATTTTACTGGCTTCCGCTGTTTCTTTTGTATTTTCAACCACCAAGTGGGACTAAATTCTAAAGGACCTTTAAAACTAAAATAATTTTAAAACTATTGCAGTAAAAATAAATATATTCATATGAAGTGTTTCATTTTAGAAAAAATTTAAAAACAAGAAAGAGCCATTTTTAAATTAAAATTATGCCTCTATTATCATATACCTGATTTTACTTATTTTGTTAAAATAAATAATGGAGATGTTTGAATTTCAGTGTATCCGCTATACATGGGATGTATTTATATACACATTAATGGGAACAGATATTACTTAGAATTTTAGGTATACCTAGTTAGTTATACATGGCAACGCGAATGCCTGTGATCTGGGATCTTAATCCCTTTAAATTGGCTGCTGTGGTGTCCTTGTTCTCCGCTCACATTATTCATGAATGATTTTATGGCTTGCCAGTGTTTTTGTATTTTTCAGACCAGCAATGATACTAAGGTTCTAAAGGACCTTCTTAAAGCTAAAATAATTTAAAAACTATTGCAGCAAAACAATAATAAATATATTCATATGAATAAGTGTTTCATTTTAGAAAAACAATTATAAAAACAAGTTCAAAAGCCATTTTAAATTAAATTATGCTCTATTTATATTTAATTTATTTTAGAGTTAAAATAGTATGTATGGAGATGCTCTGAATTTTAGGTGTACCAAAGCACACGGGGATATATTTATTACACTTTAATGGGATATATAAAATTTTAGGTGTACCTAGTTAGTTATACATGGCAACGGAACAGCTCAGATCGCTGCAGGATCTTAACTTTAAATTGGCCAAGCGGTGGAGTCCTTGCTCCCTTGCCATTAGCTCATGAATGATTTTATCGCGCAATGTTTCTTTTGTATTTTCGACCTGCTGTGGACTAGGATTCTAAGGACCCTTCAAACTAAAATAATTTTAAAACTATTGCAGTAAAATAATAAATATATTCATATGAATAAGTGTTTCATTTAGAAAAACAATTATTAAAAACAAGTTAAAGAGCCATTTTAAATTAAAATTATGCCTCTATTATCATATACATATTTTACTCTTTATTTTGAGTTAAAATAGCTATGGCTGGAGATGCTCTTAGAATTTTAGGTGTACCAGTTATACAATGGGATGTATTTATATACACATTTTAATGGGACCATATTTACTTAGAATTTTAGGTATACCTAGTTATACATGGCAAAACAGCGGATCTGGGGATCTTAACTTTAAATTGGCTGCTGTGGCAGTCTTGCTCCTGGCCACATTAGCCTAATGAATTTTACTGGTTTGCAGTGTTCTTTGTATTTTCAGACTCCAGTGATACATTCTAAAGGACCTTCTTAAAGCTAAAATAATTTTAAAACCATTGCAGCAAAACAATAAATATATTCATATGAATAAGTGTTTCATTTTAGAAAACAATTATTTAAAAACAAGTTAAAAGCCATTTTAAATTAAAAATTATGCCTCTATTTTCAGCTTTATATTTTACTCTATTTTAGAGTTAAAATAGTTATGGCTGGAGATGCTCTTAGAATTTCTAAGGTACCCAGCTATACACGGGGATGTATTTATATACATTTTAATGGGACCAGATATTTACTTAGAATTTCTTAGGTGTACCTAGTTAGTTATACATGGCAACAAACAGCCTGGATCGCTGGGATCTTAATCCCTTTAAAATGGCTGCGGTGGCAGTCCTGTCTCGCTTGACATTAGCCGCTGAATGATTTTACGCTCGCCGTTTCTTTTGTATTTTTCAGACCCCAGTGGGACTAGGATTCTAAAGGACCTTCTTAAACTAAAATAATTTTAAAACTATTGCAGTAAAAAATAAATATATTCATATGAATAAGTGTTTCATTTTAGAAAACAATTATTTAAAAAAGTTAAAGATCCATTTTAAATTAAAATTATGCCTCTATTATCATATATCAGATTTTACTTTATTTTAGAGTTAAAATAGCTATGGCTGGAGATGCTCTTAGAATTTCTTAGGTGTATCCAGTTATACACGTGGGATGTATTTATATACACATTTTAATGGGACCATATATTTACTTAGAATTTCTTGTATACCTAGTTAGTTATACATGGCAACGCAATAGCCCAGGATCGGCAGGGATCTTAATCCCTTTAAAATTGGCCAAGCGGTGGCAGTCCTTGCTCTTGCCATTAGCCTGAATGATTTTACTGGCTTGCCGTGTTTCTTTGTATTTTCAGACCGCCAGTGATACTAAGGTTCTAAAGGACCTTCTTAAAGCTAAAATAATTTTAAAACTATTGCAGCAAAACAATAATAAATATATTCATATGAATAAGTGTTTCATTTTAGAAAACAATTATTTAAAAAACAAGTTCAAAAGCCATTTTAAATTTAAAATTATGCCTCTATTTTCAGCTTCTATATTTTACTCTATTTTAGAGTTAAAATAGTTATGGCTGGAGATGCTCTTAGAATTTCTTAGGTGTACCCAGTTATACACGGGGATGTATTTATATACACATTTTAATGGGACAGATATTTACTTAGAATTTCTTAGTGTACCTAGTTAGTTATACATGGCAACGAACTGGATCGCCAGGGATCTTAATCCCTTTAAATTGGCTGTGGAGTCCTTGTCTCGCCTGACATTAGCCTCATGAATGATTTTACTGGTTTGCCGTGTTCTTTTGTATTTTTCAGACCGCCAAGGGACTAGGATTCTAAAGGACCTTCTTAAAACTAAAATAATTTTAAAAACTATTGCAGTAAAAAAAAAATATATTCATATGAATAAGTGTTTCATTTTAGAAAAAAACAATTATTTAAAAAACAAGTTAAAGATCCATTTTAAATTAAAAATTATGCCTCTATTATCATATAAGATTTTACTTTATTTTAGAGTTAAAAATAGCTATGGCTGAGATGCTCTTAGAATTTCTTAGGTGTATCCATATACATGGGATGTATTTATATACACATTTTAATGGGACCATATATTTACTTAGAATTTCTTAGGTATACCTAGTTAGTTATACATGGCAACGCAACAGCCTGTGATCGGCAGGGGATCTTAATCCCTTTAAATTGGCTGCTGCCGTGTCCCTTGCTCCGCTTGCCATTAGCTCATGAATGATTTTACTGGCTTGCAGTGTTTTTGTATTTTTAGACCGCCAGTGATACTAAGGTTCTAAAGGACCTTCTTAAAGCTAAAATAATTTTAAAAACTATTGCAGCAAAAACAATAATAAATATATTCATATGAATAAGTGTTTCATTTTAGAAAAAACAATTATTAAAAAACAAGTTAAAAAGCCATTTTTAAATTAAAAATTATGCCTCTATTTTCAGCTTCTATATTTTACTCTATTTTAGAGTTAAAAATAGTTATGGAGATGCTCTTAGAATTTCTTAGGTGTACCCATTATACACGTGGGATGTATTTATATACACATTTTAATGGGACCAGATATTTACTTAGAATTTCTTAGGTGTACCTAGTTAGTTATACATGGCAACGAACAGTACTGTGATCGCCAGGGATCTTAATCCCTTTAAAATTGGCTGCCGTGGGAGTCCTTGCTCCCGCTTGACATTAGCCTGAATGATTTTATGGCTTGCCAGCTGTTTCTTTGTATTTTCAGACCTGCCAGTGGACTAGGATTCTAAAGGACCTTCTTAAAACTAAAATAATTTTAAAACTATTGCAGTAAAAATAAATATATTCATATGAATAAGTGTTTCATTTTAGAAAAACAATTATTTAAAAAACAAGTTAAAGATCCATTTTAAATTAAAAATTATGCCTCTATTATCATATAATCAGATTTTACTCTATTTTAGAGTTAAAATAGCTATGGCTGGAGATGCTCTTAGAATTTTAGTGTATCCAGTTATACACGGGGATGTATTTATATACACATTTTAATGGGACCATATATTTACTTAGAATTTCTAGGTATACCTAGTTAGTTATACATGGCAACGCAACAGCCTGGATCGGCAGGGATCTTAATCCCTTTAAAATTGGCCAAGCAGTGGCAGTCCTTGCTTGCCATTAGCCTCGCGAATGATTTTACTGGCTTGCCAGTGTTTCTTTTGTATTTTTCAGACCTGCCAGTGATACTAAGGTTCTAAAGGACCTTCTTAAAGCTAAAATAATTTTAAAACTATTGCAGCAAAACAATAATAAATATATTCATATGAATAAGTGTTTCATTTTAGAAAAACAATTATTTAAAACAAGTTAAAAGCCATTTTAAATTAAAATTATGCCTCTATTTTCAGCTTCTATATTTTACTCTATTTTAGAGTTAAAAATAGTTATGGCTGGAGATGCTCTTAGAATTTCTTAGGTGTACCCAGCTATACACGGGGATGTATTTATATACACATTTTAATGGGACCAGATATTTACTTAGAATTTCTTAGGTGTACCTAGTTAGTTATACATGGCAACGCAACACTGTGGATCGGTGGGGATCTTAATCCCTTTAGAATTGGCCAAGCTGTGGCAGTCCTTGCTCCCTCGCTGACATTAGCCTCATGAATGATTTTACCGCTTGCCAGTGTTTCTTTTGTATTTTCAGACCTGCCTGGGACTAGGATTCTAAAGGACCTTCTTAAAACTAAAATAATTTTAAAACTATTGCAGTAAAAAAATAAATATATTCATATGAATAAGTGTTTCATTTTAGAAAAACAATTATTTAAAAACAAGTTAAAGATCCATTTTAAATTAAAATTATGCCTCTATTATCATATAAGTATTTTACTTTATTTTAGAGTTAAAATAGCTATGGTGGAGATGCTCTTAGAATTTCTTAGGTGTATCCAGTTATACACGGGGATGTATTTATATACACATTTTAATGGGACCATATATTTACTTAGAATTTTTAGGTATACCTAGTTAGTTATACATGGCAACGCAACAGCTCAGGATCTAGTGGATCTTAATCCCTTTAAAATTGGCCAAGGTGGCAGTCCTTGCTCCGCCACATTAGCTCATGAATGATTTTACTGGCTTCACGTTGTTTTTGTATTTTTCAGACTGCCAGTGATACTAAGGTTCTAAAGGACCTTCTTAAAGCTAAAATAATTTTAAAACTATTGCAAAAACAATAATAAATATATTCATATGAATAAGTGTTTCATTTTAGAAAACAATTATTTAAAAACAAGTTAAAAGCCATTTTAAATTAAAATTATGCCTCTATTTTCAGCTTCTATATTTTACTCTATTTTAGAGTTAAAATAGTTATGGCTGAGATGCTCTTAGAATTTTTAGGTGTACCCAGCTATACACGGGGATGTATTTATATACACATTTTAATGGGAAAGATATTTACTTAGAATTTTTAGGTGTACCTAGTTAGTTATACATGGCAACGCGAATATGGATCGCTGGGGATCTTAATCCTTTAAAATTGGCTGCTGTGGAGTCCTGTTCCCCGCTTGACATTAGCTCATGAATGATTTTACGGCTTGCCGTTGTTTTTTTGTATTTTTCAGACCTGCCAGGGGACTAGGATTCTAAAGGACCTTCTTAAAACTAAAATAATTTTAAAACTATTGCAGTAAAAAATAAATATATTCATATGAATAAGTGTTTCATTTTAGAAAAACAATTATTTAAAAACAAGTTAAAGATCCATTTTTAAATTAAAAATTATGCCTCTATTATCATATACTGTATTTTACTTTATTTTAGAGTTAAAAATAGCTATGGCTGGAGATGCTCTTAGAATTTCTTAGGTGTATCCAATATACACGGGGATGTATTTATATACACATTTTAATGGGACCATATATTTACTTAGAATTTCTTAGGTATACCTAGTTAGTTATACATGGCAACGCACAGCCTGCGGATCGGCAGGGATCTTAATCCCTTTAAAATTGGCTGCTGGCAGTCCTGCTCTCCGCACATTAGCCTCATAATGATTTTATCGGCTTGCTTGTTTCTTTTGTATTTTTCAGACCGCCAGTGATACTAAGGTTCTAAAGGACCTTCTTAAAGCTAAAATAATTTTAAAACTATTGCAGCAAAACAATAATAAATATATTCATATGAATAAGTGTTTCATTTTAGAAAAACAATTATTTAAAAACAAGTTCAAAAGCCATTTTAAATTTAAAATTATGCCTCTATTTTCAGCTTCTATATTTTACTCTATTTTAGAGTTAAAATAGTTATGGCTGGAGATGCTCTTAGAATTTTAGGTGTACCCAGCTATACACGGGGATGTATTTATATACACATTTTAATGGGACAGATATTTACTTAGAATTTCTTAGGTGTACCTAGTTAGTTATACATGGCAACGAACAGCCTGTGATCGCTGGGGATCTTAATCCCTTTAAATTGGCTGCGTGGAGTCCTTGTTCCCCGCTGACATTAGCCTGCTGAATGATTTTATCGGCTTGCCGTTGTTTCTTTTGTATTTTTCAGACCTGCCAGTGGGACTAGGATTCTAAAGGACCTTCTTAAACTAAAATAATTTTAAAACTATTGCAGTAAAAAAAAAATATATTCATATGAATAAGTGTTTCATTTTAGAAAAACAATTATTTAAAAACAAGTTAAAGATCCATTTTAAATTAAAAATTATGCCTCTATTATCATATATCTGTATTTTACTTTATTTTAGAGTTAAAATAGCTATGGCTGGAGATGCTCTTAGAATTTCTTAGGTGTATCCAGTATACACGGGGATGTATTTATATACACATTTTAATGGGACCATATATTTACTTAGAATTTCTTAGGTATACCTAGTTAGTTATACATGGCAACGCAACAGGGATCGGCAGGGATCTTAATCCCTTTAAAATTGGCCAAGCGGTGGCAGTCCTTGCTCATCACCATTAGCCTCATAATGATTTTACTGGTTTGTTTCTTTTGTATTTTTAGACCGCCAGTGATACTAAGGTTCTAAAGGACCTTCTTAAAGCTAAAATAATTTTAAAACTATTGCAGCAAAACAATAATAAATATATTCATATGAATAAATGTTTCATTTTAGAAAACAATTATTAAAAAAAAGTTAAAAGCCATTTTAAATTAAAATTATGCCTCTATTTTCAGCTTCTATATTTTACTCTATTTTAGAGTTAAAAATAGTTATGGAGATGCTCTTAGAATTTCTTAGGTGTACCCAGTATATACGGGGATGTATTTATATATTTTTAAAGATATTTACTTAGAATTTCTTAGGTGTACCTAGTTAGTTATACATGGCAACAAACTCGAATCGCCAGGATCTTAATCCCTTTAAATTGGCTAAGTGGGAGTCCTTGCTCCCCTGACATTAGCCTCATAATGATTTTACTGTTTTTTTCTTTTGATTTTCAGTTGGGACTAGGATTCTAAAGGACCTTCTTAAAACTAAAATAATTTTAAAACTATTGCAGTAAAAAAATAAATATATTCATATGAATAAGTGTTTCATTTTAGAAAAACAATTATTTAAAAAAACAAGTTAAAGATCCATTTTAAATTAAAATTATGCCTCTATTATCATATAATCAGATTTTACTTTATTTTAGAGTTAAAATAGCTATGGTCGGAGATGCTCTTAGAATTTCTTAGGTGTATCCAGTTATACACGGGGATGTATTTATATACACATTTTAATGGGACCATATATTTACTTAGAATTTTTAGGTATACCTAGTTAGTTATACATGGCAACCAAAGCCTCAGGATCGCTAGGATCTTAATCCCTTTAAAATGGCTGCTGGCAGTCCTTGCTCTCCGCCATTAGCCATGAATGATTTTACTGGCTTGCTGTTTCTTTTGTATTTTCAGACCGCCAGTGATACTAAGGTTCTAAAGGACCTTCTTAAAGCTAAAATAATTTTAAAACTATTGCAGCAAAACAATAATAAATATATTCATATGAATAAGTGTTTCATTTTAAAAACAATTATTTAAAAAAACAAGTTAAAAAGCCATTTTAAATTAAAATTATGCCTCTATTTTCAGCTTCTATATTTTACTTTATTTTAGAGTTAAAATAGTTATGGCTGAGATGCTCTTAGAATTTTAGTGTACCCTATACATGGGATGTATTTATATACACATTTTAATGGGACCAGATATTTACTTAGAATTTTAGTGTACCTAGTTAGTTATACATGGCAACGCGAACAGCCGGATCGCTGGATCTTAATCCTTTAGAATTGGCTGCTGGTGGCAGTCCTTGCTCCCGCTGACATTAGCCTCATGAATGATTTTACTGGCTTGCGTTGTTTCTTTTGTATTTTCAGACCAGTGGACTAGGATTCTAAAGGACCTTCTTAAACTAAAATAATTTTAAAACTATTGCAGTAAAAAAATAAATATATTCATATGAATAAGTGTTTCATTTTAGAAAAACAATTATTTTAAAAAACAAGTTAAAGAGCCATTTTAAATTAAAATTATGCCTCTATTATCATATAAATTTTACTCTATTTTAGAGTTAAAATAGCTATGGCTGGAGATGCTCTTAGAATTTCTTAGGTGTACCCAGCTATACACGGGGATGTATTTATATACACATTTTAATGGGACCAGATATTTACTTAGAATTTATTAGGTATACCTAGTTAGTTATACATGGCAACGAACAGCCAGATCGGCAGGGATCTTAATCCCTTTAAATTGGCCAAGCTGTGGCAGTCCTTGCTCCGCCATTAGCCTCATGATGATTTTACGGCTTGCGTGTTTCTTTTGTATTTTTAGACCGCCAGTGATACTAAGGTTCTAAAGGACCTTCTTAAAGCTAAAATAATTTTAAAACTATTGCAGCAAAACAATAATAAATATATTCATATGAATAAGTGTTTCATTTTAGAAAAACAATTATTTAAAAACAAGTTAAAAGCCATTTTAAATTTAAAATTATGCCTCTATTTTCAGCTTCTATATTTTACTCTATTTTAGAGTTAAAAATAGTTATGGCTGAGATGCTCTTAGAATTTTTAGGTGTAAGCTATACACGGGGATGTATTTATATACACATTTTAATGGGACAGATATTTACTTAGAATTTCTTAGGTGTACCTAGTTAGTTATACATGGCAACGCAACAGCCTGTGATCGCCAGGGGATCTTAATCCCTTTAAAATTGGCTGCGTGGAGTCCTTGCTCCTCTTGACATTAGCCTGCGATGATTTTACGGCTTGCGTTGTTTTTTTGTATTTTTCAGACCGCGCTGGACTAGGATTCTAAAGGACCTTCTTAAAACTAAAATAATTTTAAAACTATTGCAGTAAAAAAATAAATATATTCATATGAATAAGTGTTTCATTTTAGAAAAACAATTACTTAAAACAAGTTAAAGATCCATTTTAAATTAAAAATTATGCCTCTATTATCATATATATTTTACTTTATTTTAGAGTTAAAAATAGCTATGGCTGGAGATGCTCTTAGAATTTCTTAGGTGTATCCAGTTATACACGGGGATGTATTTATATACACATTTTAATGGGACCATATATTTACTTAGAATTTCTTAGGTATACCTAGTTAGTTATACATGGCAACGCAACAGCCTGGATCAAGGGATCTTAATCCCTTTAAAATTGGCTGCCGGTGGCAGTCCTTCTCTATTAGCCTCATGAATGATTTTACTTTGCTTGTTTCTTTTTATTTTTCAGACCGCCGTGATACTAAGGTTCTAAAGGACCTTCTTAAAGCTAAAATAATTTTAAAACTATTGCAGCAAAAACAATAATAAATATATTCATATGAATAAGTGTTTCATTTTAGAAAAAACAATTATTTAAAAAAACAAGTTCAAAAGCCATTTTAAATTTAAAATTATGCCTCTATTTTCAGCTTCTATATTTTACTCTATTTTAGAGTTAAAATAGTTATGGCTGAGATGCTCTTAGAATTTCTAGGTGTACCCAGCTATACACGGGGATGTATTTATATACACATTTTAATGGGATGATATTTACTTAGAATTTCTTAGGTGTACCTAGTTAGTTATACATGGCAACGCAACAGCTCAGGATCGCTGGGATCTTAATCCCTTTAAAATTGGCTGCTGGGAGTCCTTGTTCTTGACATTAGCCTGAATGATTTTACTGGCTTGCCGTTTTCTTTTGTATTTTTCAGACCTGCTGGGACTAGGATTCTAAAGGACCTTCTTAAACTAAAATAATTTTAAAACTATTGCAGTAAAAAATAATAAATATATTCATATGAATAAGTGTTTCATTTTAGAAAAACAATTATTAAAAAAACAAGTTAAAGAGCCATTTTAAATTAAAAATTATGCCTCTATTATCATATACTGTATTTTACTCTATTTTAGAGTTAAAATAGCTATGGCTGGAGATGCTCTTAGAATTTCTTAGGTGTATCTAGTTATACACGTGGGGATGTATTTATATACACATTTTAATGGGACCATATATTTACTTAGAATTTCTTAGGTATACCTAGTTAGTATACATGGCAACGCAAATACCTGGATCGGGGATCTTAATCCCTTTAAAATTGGCAAGCTGTGGCAGTCCTTGCTCTCCGCCATTAGCCTCTAATGATTTTACTGGCTTGCCGTTGTTTCTTTTGTATTTTCAGACCGCCAGTGATACTAAGGTTCTAAAGGACCTTCTTAAAGCTAAAATAATTTTAAAACTATTGCAGCAAAACAATAATAAATATATTCATATGAATAAGTGTTTCATTTTAGAAAAACAATTATTTAAAAACAAGTTAAAAGCCATTTTAAATTAAAATTATGCCTCTATTTTCAGCTTCTATATTTTACTCTATTTTAGAGTTAAAAATAGTTATGGCTGGAGATGCTCTTAGAATTTCTGGTGTACCCAGCTATACACGGGGATGTATTTATATACACATTTTAATGGGACCAGATATTTACTTAGAATTTCTTAGGTGTACCTAGTTAGTTATACATGGCAACGCAACAGCCTGGATCGGTGGGATCTTAATCCCTTTAAATTGGCTGCTGGCAGTCCTTGCTCCCCGCTGACATTAGCCTCATGAATGATTTTACCGGCTTGCCGCTGTTTCTTTTGTATTTTTCAGACCAGCCAGTGGGACTAGGATTCTAAAGGACCTTCTTAAAACTAAAATAATTTTAAAACTATTGCAGTAAATATATATTCATATGAATAAGTGTTTCATTTTAGAAAAAACAATTATTTAAAAAAAGTTAAAGAGCCATTTTAAATTAAAAATTATGCCTCTATTATCATATACTGTATTTTACTCTATTTTAGAGTTAAAACTAGCTATGGCTGAGATGCTCTTAGAATTTCTTAGGTGTACCCAGCTATACACGGGGATGTATTTATATACACATTTTAATGGGACCAGATATTTACTTAGAATTTCTTAGGTGTACCTAGTTAGTTATACATGGCAACGCAACAGCCTGATCGGTGGGATCTTAATCCCTTTAAAATTGGCTGCTGTGGCAGTCCTTGCTCTCGCTGACATTAGCCTCAATGATTTTACCGGCTTGCCGTGTTTCTTTTTGTATTTTCAGACCAGTGGACTAGGATTCTAAAGGACCTTCTTAAAACTAAAATAATTTTAAAACTATTGCAAAAAATATATATTCATATGAATAAGTGTTTCATTTTAGAAAAAACAATTATTTAAAAAAAACAAGTTAAAGAGCCATTTTTAAATTAAAAATTATGCCTCTATTATCATATACTGTATTTTACTCTATTTTAGAGTTAAAATAGCTATGGCTGGAGATGCTCTTAGAATTTCTTAGGTACCCAGTTATACACGGGGATGTATTTATATACACATTTTAATGGGACCAGATATTTACTTAATTTCTTAGGTATACCTAGTTAGTTATACATGGCAACGCAACAGCCTGTGATCGGCATGGGATCTTAATCCCTTTAAAATTGGCCAAGCGGTGGCAGTCCTTGCTCTCCGCTTGCCATTAGCCTGCGAATGATTTTACTGGCTTGCCACTGTTTCTTTTTGTATTTTCAGACCGCCAGTGATACTAAGGTTCTAAAGGAATTTTAAAACTATTGCAGCAAAACAATAATAAATATATTCATATGAATAAGTGTTTCATTTTAGAAAAACAATTATTTAAAAACAAGTTCAAAAGCCATTTTTAAATTTAAAATTATGCCTCTATTTTCAGCTTCTATATTTTACTCTATTTTAGAGTTAAAAATAGTTATGGCTGGAGATGCTCTTAGAATTTCTTAGGTGTACCCAGTTATACACGTTGGGATGTATTTATATACACATTTTAATGGGACAGATATTTACTTAGAATTTCTAGGTGTACCTAGTTAGTTATACATGGCAACGCAACAGCCTGTAGATCGCCAGGGATCTTAATCCCTTTAAAATTGGCCATGCGGTGGGAGTCCTTGCTCCCTGACATTAGCCTGCGAATGATTTTACTGGCTTGCCAGTGTTTCTTTTTGTATTTTTCAGACCTGCCAGTGGGACTAGGATTCTAAAGGACCTTCTTAAAACTAAAATAATTTTAAAACTATTGCAGTAAAAATAATAAATATATTCATATGAATAAGTGTTTCATTTTAGAAAAACAATTATTTAAAAACAAGTTAAAGAGCCATTTTAAATTAAAAATTATGCCTCTATTATCATATATATATTTTACTTTATTTTAGAGTTAAAAATAGCTATGGCTGGAGATGCTCTAGAATTTCTTAGGTGTATCCCATATACGGGGATGTATTTATATACACATTTTAATGGGACCATATATTTACTTAGAATTTCTTAGGTATACCTAGTTAGTTATACATGGCAACGCGAACAGCCCGGATCGGGGATCTTAATCCCTTTAAAATTGGCCAAGCAGTGCAGTCCTTGCTCTCCCGCTGCATTAGCTCATGAATGATTTTACTGGCTTGCCGTGTTTCTTTTGTATTTTTCAGACCAGCTGATACTAAGGTTCTAAAGGACCTTCTTAAAGCTAAAATAATTTTAAAACTATTGCAGCAAAACAATAATAAATATATTCATATGAATAAGTGTTTCATTTTAGAAAAACAATTATTTAAAAACAAGTTAAAAGCCATTTTAAATTAAAAATTATGCCTCTATTTTCAGCTTCTATATTTTACTCTATTTTAGAGTTAAAAATAGCTATGGAGATGCTCTTAGAATTTCTTAGGTTACCCAGCTATACACGGGGATGTATTTATATACACATTTTAATGGGACCAGATATTTACTTAGAATTTTTAGGTGTACCTAGTTAGTTATACATGGCAACGCAACAGCCTGGGATCGTGGGATCTTAATCCCTTTAAATTGGCTGCTGGGCCTTGCTCCTCGCTGACATTAGCCTGAATGATTTTACTGGCTTGCTGTTTCTTTTGTATTTTTCAGACCAGCCAGTGGACTAGGATTCTAAAGGACCTTCTTAAACTAAAATAATTTTAAAACTATTGCAGTAAAAAAATAAATATATTCATATGAATAAGTGTTTCATTTTAGAAAAACAATTATTTAAAAAACAAGTTAAAGAGCCATTTTAAATTAAAAATTATGCCTCTATTATCATATATATTTTACTTTATTTTAGAGTTAAAATAGCTATGGCTGGAGATGCTCTTAGAATTTCTTAGGTGTATCCAGCTATACACGGGGATGTATTTATATACACATTTTAATGGGACCATATTTACTTAGAATTTCTTAGGTGTACCTAGTTAGTTATACATGGCAACGCAACAGCCTCAGGATCGGTGGGATCTTAATCCCTTTAAAATGGCCAAGTGGCAGTCCTTGTCCTCCGCATTACATTAGCCTTAATGATTTTACTGGCTTGCCGGTTTCTTTTGTATTTTCAGACCTAGTGATACTAGGTTCTAAAGGACCTTCTTAAAGCTAAAATAATTTTAAAACTATTGCAGCAAAAAATAATAAATATATTCATATGAATAAGTGTTTCATTTTAGAAAACAATTATTTAAAAAAACAAGTTAAAAGCCATTTTAAATTAAAAATTATGCCTCTATTATCATATTCTATATTTTACTCTATTTTAGAGTTAAAAATAGCTATGGCTGAGATGCTCTTAGAATTTCTTAGGTGTATCCAAGTTATACACGGGGATGTATTTATATACACATTTTAATGGGACCATATTTACTTAGAATTTTAGGTATACCTAGTTAGTTATACATGGCAACGCAACAGCTGGGATCGGTGGATCTTAATCCCTTTAAAATTGGCCAAGCGTGGCAGTCCTTGCTCTCGCTTGCCATTAGCCTTGAATGATTTTACTGGCTTGCCGTTTTCTTTTGTATTTTTCAGACCGCTAGTGATACTAAGGTTCTAAAGGACCTTCTTAAAGCTAAAATAATTTTAAAACTATTGCAGCAAAACAATAATAAATATATTCATATGAATAAGTGTTTCATTTTAGAAAAACAATTATTTAAAAAACAAGTTAAAAGCCATTTTAAATTAAAATTATGCCTCTATTTTCAGCTTCTATATTTTACTCTATTTTAGAGTTAAAAATAGTTATGGCTGGAGATGCTCTTAGAATTTCTTAGGTGTACCCA
Source organism: Brassica nigra (assembly GCA_016432835.1). Lineage (NCBI taxonomy): Eukaryota > Viridiplantae > Streptophyta > Magnoliopsida > Brassicales > Brassicaceae > Brassica > Brassica nigra. The sequence continues at coordinate 17,719 of JAEACV010000485.1, forward strand.
GCTATACACGGGGATGTATTTATATACACATTTTAATGGGACCAGATATTTACTTAGAATTTCTTAGGTGTACCTAGTTAGTTATACATGGCAACGCAACAGCCTCAGGATCGGTGGGGATCTTAATCCCTTTAATTAATAAGCTGGTGGCAGTCCTTGCTCTCTTGACATTAGCCTCGAATGATTTTACCGGCTTGCTGTTTCTTTTGTATTTTTCAGACCGCCTGGGACTAGGATTCTAAAGGACCTTCTTAAACTAAAATAATTTTAAAACTATTGCAGTAAAAAAAAATATATTCATATGAATAAGTGTTTCATTTTAGAAAAACAATTATTTAAAAAAACAAGTTAAAGAGCCATTTTAAATTAAAAATTATGCCTCTATTATCATATAATCAGATTTTACTCTATTTTAGAGTTAAAAATAGCTATGGCTGAGATGCTCTTAGAATTTTTAGGTGTACCAATATACACGGGGATGTATTTATATACACATTTTAATGGGACCAGATATTTACTTTGAATTTATTAGGTATACCTAGTTAGTTATACATGGCAACGCAACACCAGGATCGGTGGGATCTTAATCCCTTTAAAATTGGCAAGCGTGGCAGTCCTTGCTCTCCGCCACATTAGCCTCGAATGATTTTACTGGCTTGCCATGTTTCTTTTGTATTTTTCAGACCGCCAGTGATACTAAGGTTCTAAAGGATTTTAAAACTATTGCAGCAAAAAAAAATAATAAATATATTCATATGAATAAGTGTTTCATTTTAGAAAACAATTATTTAAAAAACAAGTTAAAAGCCATTTTAAATTTAAAATTATGCCTCTATTTTCAGCTTCTATATTTTACTCTATTTTAGAGTTAAAAATAGTTATGGCTGGAGATGCTCTTAGAATTTCTTAGGTGTACCCAGCTATACACGGGGATGTATTTATATACACATTTTAATGGGACAGATATTTACTTAGAATTTCTAGGTGTACCTAGTTAGTTATACATGGCAACTAACAGCCTGGATCGCTCGGATCTTAATCCCTTTAAAATTGCTGTGGGAGTCCTTGTTCCGCTGACATTAGCCTCATGAATGATTTTACTGGCTTGCCGCTGTTTCTTTTGTATTTTTCAGACCTGCCAGTGGACTAGGATTCTAAAGGACCTTCTTAAAACTAAAATAATTTTAAAAACTATTGCAGTAAAAAAAAATATATATTCATATGAATAAGTGTTTCATTTTAGAAAAAACAATTATTTAAAAAAACAAGTTAAAGAGCCATTTTAAATTAAAAATTATGCCTCTATTATCATATATCTGTATTTTACTCTATTTTAGAGTTAAAACTAGCTATGGGAGATGCTCTTAGAATTTCTTAGGTGTACCCAGCTATACACGGGGATGTATTTATATACACATTTTAATGGGACCAGATATTTACTTAGAATTTATTAGGTATACCTAGTTAGTTATACATGGCAACGAAACCAGGATCTGCAGGATCTTAATCCCTTTAAAATTGGCTGCGGTGGCAGTCCTTGCTCTCCGCCATTAGCCTGAATGATTTTACTGGCTTGCCACCGTTTCTTTTGTATTTTTCAGACCGCCAGTGATACTAAGGTTCTAAAGAATTTTAAAACTATTGCAGCAAAACAATAATAAATATATTCATATGAATAAGTGTTTCATTTTAGAAAAACAATTATTTAAAAAACAAGTTAAAAGCCATTTTAAATTTAAAATTATGCCTCTATTTTCAGCTTCTATATTTTACTCATTTTAGAGTTAAAATAGTTATGGCTGAGATGCTCTTAGAATTTCTTAGGTGTACCCAGTTATACACGTGGGGATGTATTTATATACACATTTTAATGGGACAGATATTTACTTAGAATTTCTAGGTGTACCTAGTTAGTTATACATGGCAACGCAACAGCCTAGGATCGCCGGGATCTTAATCCTTTTAAAATTGGCTGCTGTGGAGTCCTTGCTCCCCTTGACATTAGCCTGCTAATGATTTTACCGGCTTGCCGTTGTTTCTTTTGTATTTTTCAGACCGCTGGGACTAGGATTCTAAAGGACCTTCTTAAAACTAAAATAATTTTAAAAACTATTGCAGTAAAAAAAATAAATATATTCATATGAATAAGTGTTTCATTTTAGAAAAAAACAATTATTTAAAAACAAGTTAAAGATCCATTTTAAATTAAAAATTATGCCTCTATTATCATATACTTTATTTTATTTTAGAGTTAAAAATATGGCTGGAGATGCTCTTAGAATTTTTAGGTGTATCCAGCTATACACGTGGGATGTATTTATATACACATTTTAATGGGACCATATTTACTTAGAATTTCTTAGGTATACCTAGTTAGTTATACATGGCAACGAATAGCCTGGATCGCAGGGATCTTAATCCCTTTAAAATTGGCTGCTGTGGCAGTCCTTGCTCCTTCGCCATTAGCCTCATGATTTTACCGGCTTGCCGCTGTTTCTTTTGTATTTTCAGACAGCTGATACTAAGGTTCTAAAGGACCTTCTTAAAGCTAAAATAATTTTAAAACTATTGCAGCAAAACAATAATAAATATATTCATATGAATAAGTGTTTCATTTTAGAAAACAATTATTTAAAAACAAGTTAAAAGCCATTTTAAATTAAAATTATGCCTCTATTTTCAGCTTCTATATTTTACTCTATTTTAGAGTTAAAATAGTTATGGCTGGAGATGCTCTTAGAATTTCTTAGGTGTACCCAGTTATACACGGGGATGTATTTATATACACATTTTAATGGGACCAGATATTTACTTAGAATTTCTTAGGTGTACCTAGTTAGTTATACATGGCAACTAACAGCTGCAGATCGTGTGGATCTTAATCCCTTTAGAATTGGCCAAGCGGTGGCAGTCCTTGTTCTCGCTGACATTAGCCTGCTGAATGATTTTACTGGCTTGCCAGTGTTTCTTTTGTATTTTTCAGACCAGCCTGGGACTAGGATTCTAAAGGACCTTCTTAAAACTAAAATAATTTTAAAACTATTGCAAAAAAAATAATAAATATATTCATATGAATAAGTGTTTCATTTTAGAAAAAACAATTATTTAAAAAACAAGTTAAAGATCCATTTTAAATTAAAATTATGCCTCTATTATCATATAATGTATTTTATTTTAGAGTTAAAAATAGCTATATCGGAGATGCTCTAGAATTTCTTAGGTGTATCCAGTTATACATGGGGATGTATTTATATACACATTTTAATGGGACCATATATTTACTTAGAATTTTAGGTATACCTAGTTAGTTATACATGGCAACGCAACACTGCGATCGGTGGATCTTAATCCCTTTAAAATTGGCCAAGCAGTCCTTGCTCTCCGCTGCCATTAGCTCATGAATGATTTTACTGGCTTGCCAGTGTTTCTTTTGTATTTTTCAGACTGCCAGTGATACTAAGGTTCTAAAGGACCTTCTTAAAGCTAAAATAATTTTAAAACTATTGCAGCAAAACAATAATAAATATATTCATATGAATAAGTGTTTCATTTTAGAAAACAATTATTTAAAAACAAGTTAAAAGCCATTTTAAATTAAAAATTATGCCTCTATTTTCAGCTTCTATATTTTACTCTATTTTAGAGTTAAAAATAGTTATGGCGGAGATGCTCTTAATTTCTTAGGTGTACCCAGCTATACACGTGGGATGTATTTATATACACATTTTAATGGGACCAGATATTTACTTAGAATTTCTTAGGTGTACCTAGTTAGTTATACATGGCAACGCTAAATGGGTGGATCGTGGGGATCTTAATCCTTTAAATCGCTGCCTGTGGCAGTCCTGTTCTCGGCTGACATTAGCCTAATGATTTTACCGGCTTGCTGTTTCTTTGTATTTTTCAGACCAGCCAGTGGGACTAGGATTCTAAAGGACCTTTAAAACTAAAATAATTTTAAAACTATTGCAAAAAAATAAATATATTCATATGAATAAGTGTTTCATTTTAGAAAAACAATTATTTAAAAACAAGTTAAAGAACCATTTTTAAATTAAAAATTATATCATATAATCAGATTTTACTCTATTTTAGAGTTAAAAATAGCTATGCTGGAGATGCTCTTAGAATTTTAGGTGTATCCAGTTATACACGTGGGATGTATTTATATACACATTTTAATGGGACCAGATATTTACTTAGAATTTAGGTATATGAAGTTAGTTATACATGGCAACGAACACTGCATCGTGATCTTAACTTTCGTTCTGGCCGTGGCAGTCCTGTTCCTTACATTAGTCTTGAATGATTTTACTGGCATTTGCCGTTTCTTTTGTATTTTCAGACCGGCTAAGATACTAAGGTTCTAAAGGATCTTAAAGCTAAAATAATTTTAAAACTATTGCAGAAACAATAAATATATTCATATGAATAAGTGTTTCATTTTAGAAAAAACAATTATTTAAAAAAACAAGTTCAAAAGCCATTTTAAATTTAAAATTATGCCTCTATTTCATATTCTATATTTACTCTATTTTAGTTAAAAATAGCTATGGCTGAGATGCTCTTAAGAATTTTAGGTGTACCCAGTTATACACGGGGATGTATTTATATACACATTTTAATGGGACCATTTACTTAGAATTTTTAGGTATACCTAGTTAGTTACAACAACGAACAGATCGGTAGGGGATCTTAATCCCTTGAATCGCTGCTGCAGGTCCTTGCTCTCCGCCAGGCATTAGCTCACGAATGATTCTACCGTCATTGTTTCTTTTTGTATTTTTCAGACCGCTAGTGATACTAAGGTTCTAAAGGACCTTCTTAAAGCTAAATAATTTTAAAACTATTGCAAGAAAACAATAATAAATATATTCATATGAATAAGTGTTTCATTTTAGAAAAACAATTATTTAAAAACAAGTTAAAGAGCCATTTTAAATTAAAATTATGCCTCTATTTTAGCTTTTATATTTTACTCTATTTTAGAGTTAAAATAGTTATGGCTGGAGATGCTCTTAGAATTTCTTGTAGGTAAAATCCAGTTATACATGTGGGATGTATTTATATACATTTTAATGGAACAGATATTTACTTAGAATTTTAGGTGTACCTAGTTAGTATACATGGTGCAATTAACAGCCTCGGATCGGGTTGGGATCTTAATCCTTTAAATTGGCTGTGGCAGTCCTTGTTCCCCTCATTGACATTAGCCTGAATGATTTACCGCTTGCCAGTTTTTTTGTATTTTTCAGACTGCCAAGGGACTAGGATTCTAAATGACCTTCTTAAAACTAAAATAATTTTTAAAAACTATTGCAGTAAAAAAAATATATAATATAATAAGTGTTTCATTTTAGAAAACAATTATTTAAAAAACAAGTTAAAGAGCCATTTTAAATTAAAATTATGTCTCTATTATAATATAGATTTTACTTTATTTTAGTTAAAAATAAATATGGTGAGATGCTCTTAGAATTTTAGGTGCCCAGTTATACATGTGGGATGTATTATACACATTTTAATGGGACCATATACTACTTGAATTTCTTAGGTATACCTAGTTAGTTATACATGGCAACGAATAGTCTCAGATCTGTGGGATCTTAATCCTTTAACCACAGAGGTGGCAAGTCCTGCTCTCCGCTGACATTAGCCTGAATGATTTTACTGGTTTCACAGTGTTTCTTTGTATTTTGCAGCCAGTGGGACTAGGATTCTAAAGGACCTCTAAACTAAAATAATTTTAAAACTATTGCAGAAAAAATAAATATATTCATGAATAAGTGTTTCATTTTAGAAAACAATTATTTAAAAACAAGTTAAAAGCCATTTTTAAATTAAAATTATGCCTCTATTTTCAGCTTCTATATTTTACTTATTTTAGAAAAAAATATGTATGGAGATGCTCTTAGAATTTCTTAAAGTACCCACATACACGGGATGTATACACATTTTAATTCTAAAACCAGATATTTACTTAGAATTTAAAATTTAGTTAGTTATACATGGCAACAAAGTACTGATCCGTAGGATCTTAACTTTAGAATAATAAGCTAAGGCAGTCCACCGCCACATTAGCTCATGAATGATTTTATCGGTTTCACGTTGTTTCTTTTTGTATTTAAGACCCAGCTGGACTAGGATGCTAAAGGACCTTCTTAAAACTAAAAATAATTTTAAAAAACTATTGCAATAAAATAAATATATTCATATGAATAATGTTTCATTTTAGAAAAACAATTATTTAAAACAAGTTAAA
>JAEACV010000488.1:0-18002 GCA_016432835.1 Brassica nigra
GAGGCTTCTAGATGTGCATTTAAACTAAAATCAATATTTTCAGAAGGATCCTACAAATTTTGAGTGAAATTAAAAATATGATATTTTTTTTGCACAGTTGAATCCTCCACTTGATATTATGATGGTCAAAGAGGTTGAACCTTTGTTGTCTCCGCTCTCTAGATAATAGTGATTACAGCGGTTAGTCCAATTTATTTAAGCAGATATGAATTTAAACTAAATTAATTGTTAAAATTAGAATGATGTACGTAAAGATGTGAAAGATAGTTTAGAATATATTAATACAAATTTAAAATGTGTTCAATATTTTAAACAACACTAAAGAGTATAAGCTTCAGTATATAGAAAGCATTTAACTAAAACTCAATATTTTCAGAAGAACCTACAAATTTTGAGAAATCAAAATATGATACATTGTTTCATTGTTGAACTTCCACTTCTGATATATGAAGGTCAAAGAGGTTCAAACCTTTGTTGTCTCAGCTTCAGATAATAGTTATTTCATGGTTAGTAAACTATTTAAACAATATATGAATTTAAAACTAAATTAATTGTTAAAATAGAATGATGTACATGTACGCTGAAAGATAGTTTTGAATACATAATACAAATTTAAATTGTGGTTTATATTTTAAACACTAAGAGTATAAGCTCTGTATATGTATATTTAACTAAAACTCATTATTTCGTAGGTTAACCTACAAATTTTGAGGAAATTCAAAAATATGACAATATTGTTTTATTGCACAGTTGAATCCTCCACTGGATATTATGATGGTCAAAGAGGTTAGAACCTTTGTTGTCTCTGTTTCTAGATAATAGTGATTTATAAATGTTAGTCCACTTATTTAAGCAAGATATGAATTTAAACTAAATTAATTGTTAAAATAATGATGTACATAACTTGAAAGATAGTTTAGAATATTAATACAAATTTAAAATGTGGTTCAATATTTTAAAAACACTAAAGAGTATAAGTTTCTGATAGAGACATTTAAAAATTCCAATATTTTCTAGTGATTAACCTACAAATTTTGAGGAAACAAAAAATATGACAATATTGTTTTATTGCACAGTTGAATCCTCCACGGATATTATGATGGTCAAAGAGGTTAGAACCTTTGTTGTCTGCTTTCTAGATAATAGTGATTTCATAGTGGTTAGTCCAATTTATTTACAAAGATATGAATTTAAACTAAATTAATTGTTAAAATTAGAATGACATGTAAAGTGAAAGATAGTTTAGAATACATTAATACAAATTTAAAATGTGGTTAAATATTTTTAAACAACACTAAAGAGTAAGCTTAGTATATAGAGCATTTAACTAAAATCTCAATATTTTCGTAGGGTTAACTACAAATTTTGAGTGAAATTCAAAAATATGACAATATTGTTTTATTGCACAGTTGAATCCTCCACTCAGATATTATGATGGTCAAAGAGGTTGGAACCTTTGTTGTCTCTTTTCTAGATAATAGTGATTTCATAGTGGTTAGTCCACTTATTTAAGATATGAATTTAAACTAAATTAATTGTTAAAATTAGAATGATGTACATGTACGTTGAAAGATAGTTTAGAATACATTAATACAAATTTAAAATGTGGTTAAATATTTTAAACAACACTAAAGAGTATAAGCTTAGTATATAGAGCATTTAACGAAAATCTCAATATTTTTCGTAGGGTTAACCTACAAATTTTGAGTGAAATTCAAAAATATGACAATATTGTTTTATTGCACAGTTGAATCCTCCACTCAGATATTATGATGGTCAAAGAGGTTAGAAACTTTGTTGTCTCGCTCTAGATAATAGTGATTTCATAGTGGTTAGTCCACTTATTTAAGCAATATAATTTAAACTAAATTAATTGTTAAAAATTAGAATGATGTACATGTACTGAAAGATAGTTTGAATACATTAATACAAATTTAAAATGTGGTTAAATATTTTAAACAACACTAAAGAGTATAAGCTTCAGTATATAGAGCATTTAACTAAAACTCAATATTTTCGTAGGGTTAACTACAAATTTTGAGTGAAATTCAAAATAATATAATATTGTATTATTGCACAGTTGAATCCTCCACTTAGATATTATGATGATCAAAGAGGTTAGAACCTTTGTTGTCTCCGTTCTAATAGTGATTTCATAGTGTTAGTCCACTTATTTAAGCGATATGAATTTAAACTAAATTAATTGTTAAAAATTAGAATGATGTACAATGTACGTTGAAAGATAGTTTAGAATACATTAATACAAATTTAAAATGTGGTTTAATATTTTAAACAACACTAAGAGTATAAGCTTGTATAGAGCATTTAACGAAAACTAATATTTTCTAGGGTTAACCTACAAATTTTGAGTGAAATTCAAAATATGACAATATTGTTTTATTGCACAGTTGAATCCTCCACTTAGATATATGATGGTCAAAGAGGTTAGAACCTTTGTTGTCTCTTTTCTCTAGATAATAGTGATTAGTTTAGTAAACTTATTTAAGCAGATATGAATTTAAACTAAATTAATTGTGAAAAATTAGAATGATGTACATGTACTTAAAGATAGTTTGAATACATTAATACAAATTTAAAATGTGGTTTATTTTAAAGAGGTTAGGAACCTTTGTAAGTCTCTGTTTTCTAGATAATAGATTTACAAATGGTTAGTCCACTTATTTAAGCAAGATATGAATTTTAAACTAAATTAATTGTTAAAAATTAGAATGATGTACATGTACTTGAAAGATAGTTTAGAATACATTAATACAAATTTAAAATGGTTCAATATTTTTAAACAACACTAAAGAATATAAGCTTCAAGATATAGAGCATTTAACTAAAACTCAATATTTTCGTAGGGTTAACCTACAAATTTTGAGTGAAAGTCAAAATATGACAATATTGTTTTATTGCACAGTTGAATCCTCCACTCAGATATTATGATGGTCAAAGAGGTTGGAACCTTTGTTGTCTCGCTTTCTCTAGATAATAGTGATTTCATAGCGTTAGTCCACTTATTTAAGCAAGATATGAATTTAAACTAAATTAATTGTTAAAAATTAGAATGATGTACATGTACGTTGAAAGATAGTTTAGAATACATTAATACAAATTTAAAATGTGGTTTAATATTTTAAACAACACTAAAGAGTATAAGCTTCTATATAGAGCATTTAACTAAAATCTCAATATTTTCGTAGGTTAACCTACAAATTTTGAGTGAAATTCAAAAATATGACAATATTGTTTTATTGCACAGTTGAATCCTCCACTTGGATATTATGATGGTCAAAGAGGTTAGGAACCTTTGTTGTCTCTGTTTCTCAGATAATAGTGATTTCATAGTGGTTAGTCCACTTATTTAAGCAAGATATGAATTTAAACTAAATTAATTGTTAAAATTAGAATGATGTACATGTAGTGAAAGATAGTTTAGAATACATTAATACAAATTTAAAATGTGGTTAAATATTTTAAACAACACTAAAGAGTATAAGCTTCAGGATATAGAGCATTTAACGAAAACTCAATATTTTGTAGGGTTAACCTACAAATTTTGAGTGAAATTCAAAAATATGACAATATTGTTTTATTGCACAGTTGAATCCTCCACTTAGATATTATGATGGTCAAAGAGGTTGGAACCTTTGTTGTCTGCTTCTCTAGATAATAGTGATTTCATAGTGGTTAGTCCACTTATTTAAGCAGATATGAATTTAAAACTAAATTAATTGTTAAAATTAGAATGATGTACATGTACGTTGAAAGATAGTTTAGAATACATTAATACAAATTTAAAATGTGGTTTAATATTTTTAAACAACACTAAAGAGTATAAGCTTCAGTATATAGAGCATTTAAAAAACTCAATATTGTAGGGTTAACCTACAAATTTTGAGTGAAATTCAAAAATATGACAATATTGTTTTATTGCATTGAATCCTCCACTTAGATATTATGATGGTCAAAGAGGTTAGGAACCTTTGTTGTCTCGCTTTCTCTATAATAGTGATTTCATAGCGGTTAGTCCACTTATTTAAGCAAGATATGAATTTAAACTAAATTAATTGTTAAAATTAGAATGATGTACATGTACCTTGAAAGATAGTTTAGAATACATTAATACAAATTTAAAATGTGGTTAAATATTTTAAACAACACTAAAGAGTATAAGCTTCAGTATATAGAGCATTTAACTAAAACTCAATATTTTCGTAGGGGTTAACCTACAAATTTTGAGTGAAATTCAAAAATATGACAATATTGTTTTATTGCACAGTTGAATCCTCCACTTGGATATTATGATGGTCAAAGAGGTTAGGAACCTTTGTTGTCTCACTTTCTCTAGATAATAGTGATTTCATAGTGTTAGTCCACTTATTTAAGCAGATATGAATTTAAACTAAATTAATTGTTAAAAATTAGAATATGTACATGTACCTTGAAAGATAGTTTAGAATACATTAATACAAATTTAAAATGTGGTTAAATATTTTAAACAACACTAAAGAGTATAAGCTTCAAGATATAGAGCATTTAAAAAAACTCAATATTTTAATAGGGTTAACCTACAAATTTTGAGTGAAATTAAAAATATGACAATATTTTTTTACATATTTGAATCCTCCACTTAGATATTATGATGGTCAAAGAGGTTAGAACCTTTGTTGTCTCTTTCTCTAGATAATAGTGATTTCATAGCTGTTAGTCCACTTATTTAAGCAAGATATGAATTTAAACTAAATTAATTGTTAAAAATTAGAATGATGTACATGTACATTGAAAGATAGTTTAGAATACATTAATACAAATTTAAAATGTGGTTCAATATTTTAAACAACACTAAAGAGTATAAGCTTCAGATATAGAGCATTTAACTAAAAACTCAATATTTTCAGGGTTAACCTACAAATTTTGAGTGAAATTCAAAAAATATGACAATATTGTTTTATTGCACAGTTGAATCCTCCACTTAGATATTATGATGGTCAAAGAGGTTAGAACCTTTGTTGTCTCTGTTTCTCTAGATAATAGTGATTTCATAGTGGTTAGTCCACTTATTTAAGCAATATATGAATTTAAACTAAATTAATTGTTAAAATTAGAATGATGTACATGTACGTTGAAAGATAGTTTAGAATACATTAATACAAATTTAAAATGTGGTTTAATATTTTTAAACAACACTAAAGAGTATAAGCCTATATAGAGCATTTAACTAAAATCTCAATATTTTCGTAGGGTTAACCTACAAATTTTGAGTGAAATTCAAAAATATGACAATATTGTTTTATTGCACAGTTGAATCCTCCACTCAGATATTATGATGGTCAAAGAGGTTAGGAACCTTTGTTGTCTCGCTTCTAGATAATAGTGATTTCATAGTGTTAGTCCACTTATTTAAGCAAGATATGAATTTAAACTAAATTAATTGTTAAAAATTAGAATGATGTACATGTACCTTGAAAGATAGTTTAGAATACATTAATACAAATTTAAAATGTGGTTAAATATTTTTAAACAACACTAAAGAGTATAAGCTTCTATATAGAGCATTTAACTAAAACTCAATATTTTCGTAGGGTTAACCTACAAATTTTGAGTGAAATTCAAAAATATGACAATATTGTTTTATTGCACAGTTGAATCCTCCACTAGATATTATGATGGTCAAAGAGGTTAGGAACCTTTGTTGTCTCGCTTCTAGATAATAGTGATATAGTGTTAGTCCACTTATTTAAGCAAGATATGAATTTAAACTAAATTAATTGTTAAAATTAGAATGATGTACATGTACGTGAAAGATAGTTTAGAATACATTAATACAAATTTAAAATGTGGTTAAATATTTTAAACAACACTAAAGAGTATAAGCTTCAGTATAGAGCATTTAACTAAAATCTCAATATTTTCGTAGGGTTAACCTACAAATTTTGAGTGAAATTCAAAAATATGACAATATTGTTTTATTGCACAGTTGAATCCTCCACTTGGATATTATGATGGTCAAAGAGGTTAGGAACCTTTGTTGTCTCTTTCTAGATAATAGTGATTTCATAGTTAGTCCACTTATTTAAGCAGATATGAATTTAAACTAAATTAATTGTTAAAATTAGAATGATGTACATGTACGTTGAAAGATAGTTTAGAATACATTAATACAAATTTAAAATGTGGTTAAATATTTTAAACAACACTAAAGAGTATAAGCTTCAGATATAGAGCATTTAACTAAAAACTCAATATTTTCGTAGGGTTAACCTACAAATTTTGAGTGAAATTCAAAAATATGACAATATTGTTTTATTGCACAGTTGAATCCTCCACTCAGATATTATGATGGTCAAAGAGGTTCGAACCTTTGTTGTCTCGCTTTCTAGATAATAGTGATTTCATATTGGTTAGTCCACTTATTTAAGCAATATATGAATTTAAAACTAAATTAATTGTTAAAAATTAGAATGATGTACATGTACGTTGAAAGATAGTTTAGAATACATTAATACAAATTTAAAATGTGGTTTAATATTTTAAACAACACTAAAGAGTATAAGCTTCTATATAGAGCATTTAACTAAAATCTCAATATTTTAGTAGGGTTAACCTACAAATTTTGAGTGAAATTCAAAAATATGACAATATTGTTTTATTGCACAGTTGAATCCTCCACTTGATATTATGATGGTCAAAGAGGTTAGGAACCTTTGTTGTCTCCGCTTCTAGATAATAGTGATTTCATAGTGTTAGTCACTTATTTAAGCATATGAATTTAAACTAAATTAATTGTTAAAAGTAGAATGATGTACATGTACAAGAAAGATAGTTTAGAATATATTAATACAAATTTAAAATGTGGTTCAATATTTTTAAACAACACTAAAGAGTATAAGCTTCAGTATATAGAGCATTTAACTAAAACTCAATATTTTCGTAGGGTTAACCTACAAATTTTGAGTGAAATTCAAAAATATGACAATATTGTTTTATTGCACAGTTGAATCCTCCACTTAGATATATTGATGATCAAAGAGGTTCGAACCTTTGTTGTCTCGCTCTAGATAATAGTGATTTCATAGTGGTTAGTAAACTTATTTAAACAAGATATGAATTTAAACTAAATTAATTGTTAAAATTAGAATGATGTACATGTACGTTAAAAGATAGTTTTGAATACATTAATACAAATTAAAATGGTTTAAAGAGGTTAGAACCTTGTCTCTCGCTTAGATAATAGTGATTTCATAGTGGTTAGTCCACTTATTTAAGCAAGATATGAATTTAAACTAAATTAACTGTTAAAAATTAGAATGATGTACATGTACCTTGAAAGATAGTTTAGAATACATTAATACAAATTTAAAATGTGGTTCAATATTTTAAACAACACTAAAGAGTATAAGCTTCAAGATATAGAGCATTTAACTAAAACTCAATATTTTCGTAGGGTTAACCTACAAATTTTGAGTGAAATTCAAAAATATGACAATATTGTTTTATTGCACAGTTGAATCCTCCACTTAGATATTATGATGGTCAAAGAGGTTCGAACCTTTGTTGTCTCGCTTTCTAGATAATAGTGATTTCATAGTGGTTAGTCCACTTATTTAAGCAGTATATGAATTTAAAACTAAATTAATTGTTAAAAATTAGAATGATGTACATGTACGTTGAAAGATAGTTTAGAATACATTAATACAAATTTAAAATGTGGTTTAATATTTTTAAACAACACCAAAGAGTATAAGCTTCGGTATATAGAGCATTTAACGAAAAACTCAATATTTTCGTAGGGTTAACCTACAAATTTTGAGTTAAATTCAAAAATATGACAATATTGTTTATTGCACAGTTGAATCCTCCACTTGATATTATGATGGTCAAAGAGGTTAGGAACCTTTGTTGTCTCTGTTTCTCAAGATAAAAGTGATTTCATAGCTTAGTCCACTTATTTAAGCAAGATATGAATTTAAACTAAATTAATTGTTAAAAATTAGAATGATGTACATGTACAGTGAAAGATAGTTTAGAATATATTAATACAAATTTAAAATGTGGTTAAATATTTTAAACAACACTAAAGAGTATAAGCTTCAGATATAGAGCATTTAACTAAAACTCAATATTTTCGTAGGGTTAACCTACAAATTTTGAGTGAAATTCAAAAATATGACAATATTGTTTTATTGCACAGTTGAATCCTCCACTCAGATATTATGATGGTCAAAGAGGTTCGAACCTTTGTTGTCTCGCTTTCTAGATAATAGTGATTTCATAGTGGTTAGTCCACTTATTTAAGCAAGATATGAATTTAAAACTAAATTAATTGTTAAAATTAGAATGATGTACATGTACGTTGAAAGATAGTTTGAATACATTAATACAAATTTAAAATGTGGTTTAATATTTTAAACAACACTAAAGAGTATAAGCTTCGTATATAGAGCATTTAACTAAAATCTCAATATTTTCGTAGGGTTAACCTACAAATTTTGAGTGAAATTCAAAATATATGTATTGTTTTATTGCACAGTTGAATCCTCCACTTGGATATTATGATGGTCAAAGAGGTTAGGAACCTTTGTTGTCTCTTTCTAGATAATAGTGATTTCATAGGTTAGTCCACTTATTTAAGCAAGATATGAATTTAAACTAAATTAATTGTTAAAATTAGAATGATGTACATGTACCTTGAAAGATAGTTTAGAATACATTAATACAAATTTAAAATGTGGTTAAATATTTTAAACAACACTAAAGAGTATAAGCTTCAGATATAGAGCATTTAACGAAAACTCAATATTTTCGTAGGGTTAACTACAAATTTTGAGTGAAATTCAAAAATATGACAATATTGTTTTATTGCACAGTTGAATCCTCCACTTAGATATTATGATGGTCAAAGAGGTTGGAACCTTTGTTGTCTCGCTTTCTAGATAATAGTGATTTCATAGTGGTTAGTAAACTTATTTAAGCAAGATATGAATTTAAACTAAATTAATTGTTAAAATTAGAATGATGTACATGTACGTTGAAAGATAGTTTAGAATACATTAATACAAATTTAAAATGTGGTTAATATTTTAAACAACACTAAAGAGTATAAGCTTCAGATATAGAGCATTTAACTAAAACTCAATATTTTTAGGGTTAACCTACAAATTTTGAGTGAAATTCAAAAATATGACAATATTTTTTTATTGCACAGTTTAATCCTCCTCTTAGATATTATGATGTTCAAAGAGGTTAGGAACCTTTGTTGTTTCTGTTTCTCTAGATAATAGTGATTTCATAGCGTTAGTCCACTTATTTAAGCATATGAATTTAAACTAAATTAATTGTTAAAAATTAGAATGATGTACATGTACCTTGAAAGATAGTTTAGATACATTAATACAAATTTAAAATGTGGTTAAATATTTTAAACAACACTAAAGAGTATAAGCTTCAGATATAGAGCATTTAACTAAAACTCAAAATTTTTGTAGGGGTTAACCTACAAATTTTGAGTGAAATTCAAAAATATGACAATATTTTTTTACTGCATAGATGCATCCTCCACTTGGATATTATGATGGTCAAAGAGGTTAGGAACCTTTGTTGTCTCTGTTTCTCTAGATAATAGTGATTTCATAGCGGTTAGTCCACTTATTTAAGCAAGATATGAATTTAAACTAAATTAATTGTTAAAATTAGAATGATGTACATGTACCTTGAAAGATAGTTTAGAATACATTAATACAAATTTAAAATGTGGTTAAATATTTTTAAACAACACTAAAGAGTATAAGCTTCAAGATATAGAGCATTTAAAAAACTCAATATTTTAGTAGGGTTAACCTACAAATTTTGAGTGAAATTAAAAATATGACAATATTTTTTATTGCACATTTGAATCCTCCACTTAGATATTATGATGGTCAAAGAGGTTAGGAACCTTTGTTGTCTCGCTTCTCTAGATAATAGTGATTTCATAGTGTTAGTCCACTTATTTAAGCATATGAATTTAAACTAAATTAATTGTTAAAATTAGAATGATGTACATGTACGTTGAAAGATAGTTTAGAATACATTAATACAAATTTAAAATGTGGTTAAATATTTTAAACAACACTAAAGAGTATAAGCTTATATAGAGCATTTAACTAAAACTCAATATTTTCGTAGGTTAACCTACAAATTTTGAGTGAAATTCAAAAATATGACAATATTGTTTTATTGCACAGTTGAATCCTCCACTAGATATTATGATGGTCAAAGAGGTTAGGAACCTTTGTTGTCTCGTTTCTAGATAATAGTGATTTCATAGTGGTTAGTCCACTTATTTAAGCATATGAATTTAAACTAAATTAATTGTTAAAATTAGAATGATGTACATGTAAAGATAGTTTAGAATACATTAATACAAATTTAAAATGTGGTTAAATATTTTAAACAACACTAAAGAGTATAAGCTTCAGTATAGAGCATTTAACTAAAAACTCAATATTTTCAGTAGGGTTAACCTACAAATTTTGAGTGAAATTCAAAAATATGACAATATTGTTTTATTGCACAGTTGAATCCTCCACTTAGATATTATGATGGTCAAAGAGGTTAGGAACCTTTGTTGTCTCTTTCTAGATAATAGTGATTTCATGGTTAGTCCACTTATTTAAGCAAGATATGAATTTAAACTAAATTAATTGTTAAAATTAGAATGATGTACATGTACGTTGAAAGATAGTTTAGAATACATTAATACAAATTTAAAATGTGGTTAAATATTTTAAACAACACTAAAGAGTATAAGCTTCAGATATAGAGCATTTAACTAAAACTCAATATTTTCGTAGGGTTAACCTACAAATTTTGAGTGAAATTCAAAAATA
Source organism: Brassica nigra (assembly GCA_016432835.1). Lineage (NCBI taxonomy): Eukaryota > Viridiplantae > Streptophyta > Magnoliopsida > Brassicales > Brassicaceae > Brassica > Brassica nigra. Next base: position 10,875 of record JAEACV010000488.1, read on the forward strand.
TGACAATATTGTTTTATTGCACAGTTGAATCCTCCACTAGATATTATGATGGTCAAAGAGGTTAGGAACCTTTGTTGTCTCGCTTTCTAGATAATAGTGATTTCATAGTGGTTAGTCCACTTATTTAAGCAAGATATGAATTTAAACTAAATTAATTGTTAAAATTAGAATGATGTACATGTACGTGAAAGATAGTTTAGAATACATTAATACAAATTTAAAATGTGGTTAAATATTTTAAACAACACTAAAGAGTATAAGCTTCGTATATAGAGCATTTAACTAAAACTCAATATTTTCGTAGGGTTAACCTACAAATTTTGAGTGAAATTCAAAAATATGACAATATTGTTTTATTGCACAGTTGAATCCTCCACTTAGATATTATGATGGTCAAAGAGGTTAGAACCTTTGTTGTCTCGCTTCTAGATAATAGTGATTTCATAGTGGTTAGTCCACTTATTTAAGCAAGATATGAATTTAAAACTAAATTAATTGTTAAAATTAGAATGATGTACATGTACGTTGAAAGATAGTTTAGAATACATTAATACAAATTTAAAATGTGGTTTAATATTTTAAACAACACTAAAGAGTATAAGCTTCTAGATATAGAGCATTTAACTAAAACTCAATAATTGTAGGGTTAACCTACAAATTTTGAGTGAAATTCAAAAATATGACAATATTGTTTTATTGCACAGTTGAATCCTCCACTTGATATTATGATGGTCAAAGAGGTTAGGTTTGTTGTCTCTGTTTCTAGATAATAGTGATTTCATAATGTTAGTCCACTTATTTAAGCAAGATATGAATTTAAACTAAATTAATTGTTAAAATTAGAATGATGTACATGTACCTTGAAAGATAGTTTAGAATACATTAATACAAATTTAAAATGTGGTTAAATATTTTAAACAACACTAAAGAGTATAAGCTTCATATAGAGCATTTAACTAAAAACTCAATATTTTCGTAGGGTTAACCTACAAATTTTGAGTGAAATTCAAAAATATGACAATATTGTTTTATTGCACAGTTGAATCCTCCACTTAGATATTATGATGGTCAAAGAGGTTAGAACCTTTGTTGTCTCGCTTCTAGATAATAGTGATTTCATAGTGGTTAGTCCACTTATTTAAGCAAGATATGAATTTAAAACTAAATTAATTGTTAAAATTAGAATGATGTACATGTACGCTGAAAGATAGTTTAGAATACATTAATACAAATTTAAAATGTGGTTTAATATTTTAAACAACACTAAAGAGTATAAGCTTCTATATAGAGCATTTAACTAAAACTCAATATTTTCGTAGGGTTAACCTACAAATTTTGAGTGAAATTCAAAAATATGACAATATTTTTTATTGCACAGTTGAATCCTCCACTTGGATATTATGATGGTCAAAGAGGTTAGGAACCTTTGTTGTCTCTGCTTTCTAGATAATAGTGATTTCATAGTTAGTCCACTTATTTAAGCAAGATATGAATTTAAACTAAATTAATTGTTAAAAATTAGAATGATGTACATGTACCTTGAAAGATAGTTTAGAATACATTAATACAAATTTAAAATGTGGTTAAATATTTTAAACAACACTAAAGAGTATAAGCTTCAGTATATAGAGCATTTAAAAAACTCAATATTTCGTAGGGTTAACCTACAAATTTTGAGGAAATTCAAAAATATGACAATATTGTTTTATTGCACAGTTGAATCCTCCACTAGATATTATGATGGTCAAAGAGGTTCGAACCTTTGTTGTCTCTTCTAGATAATAGTGATTTCATAGTGGTTAGTCCACTTATTTAAGCAAGATATGAATTTAAAACTAAATTAATTGTTAAAATTAGAATGATGTACATGTACGTTGAAAGATAGTTTAGAATACATTAATACAAATTTAAAATGTGGTTTAATATTTTTAACAACACTAAAGAGTATAAGCTTCAGTATATAGAGCATTTAACTAAAACTCAATATTTTCGTAGGGTTAACCTACAAATTTTGAGTGAAATTCAAAATATGACAATATTGTTTTATTGCACAGTTGAATCCTCCACTTGATATTATGATGGTCAAAGAGGTTAGGAACCTTTGTTGTCTCGCTTCTAGATAATAGTGATTTCATAGCTGTTAGTCCACTTATTTAAGCAGATATGAATTTAAACTAAATTAATTGTTAAAATTAGAATGATGTACATGTACAGTGAAAGATAGTTTAGAATATATTAATACAAATTTAAAATGTGGTTCAAATATTTTAAACAACACTAAAGAGTATAAGCTTCAGATATAGAGCATTTAACTAAAAACTCAATATTTTCGTAGGGTTAACCTACAAATTTTGAGTGAAATTCAAAAATATGACAATATTGTTTTATTGCACAGTTGAATCCTCCACTTAGATATTTGATGATCAAAGAGGTTGAACCTTTGTTGTCTCGTTCTAGATAATAGTGATTTCATAGTGGTTAGTAAACTTATTTAAGCAAGATATGAATTTAAACTAAATTAATTGTTAAAATTAGAATGATGTACATGTACTTGAAAGATAGTTTTGAATACATTAATACAAATTTAAAATGTGGTTTAATATTTTAAACAACACTAAAGAGTATAAGCTTCGATATATTATTTAAAAAACTCAATATTTTCAGAGGGTTAACCTACAAATTTTGAGTGAAATTCAAAAATATGACAATATTGTTTTATTGCACAGTTGAATCCTCCACTTGGATATTATGATGGTCAAAGAGGTTAGGAACCTTTGTCTTCGCTTCTCTATAATAGTGATTTCATAGCTGTTAGTCCACTTATTTAAGCATATGAATTTAAACTAAATTAATTGTTAAAATTAGAATGATGTACATGTACCTTGAAAGATAGTTTATAATTAATACAAATTTAAAATGTGGTTAAATATTTTAAACAACACTAAAGAGTATAACCTTCAAGATAGAGCATTTAACTAAAAACTCAATATTTTCAGTAGGGTTAAATATTTGAGTTTTATTGCAACAATTGAATCCTCCTGATATTATGATGGTCAAAGAGGTTAGGAACCTTTGTTGTCTCCGTTTCTTAGATAATAGTGATTTCATAGCTTAGTCCACTTATTTAAGCAAGATATGAATTTAAACTAAATTAATTGTTAAAAATTAGAATGATGCGCATGTAGCTTGAAAGATAGTTTAGAATACATTAATACAAATTTATAATATGGTTAAATATTTTTAAACAACACTAAAGATTATAAGCTTCAAGATATAGAGCATTTAAAGAAAACTCAATATTTTAGTGGGTTAACCTACAAATTTTGAGTGAAATTCAAAAATATGACAATATTTTTAACATATTTGAATCCTCCACTTAGATATTATGATGGTCAAAGAGGTTAGGAACCTTTGTTGTCTCGCTTTCTAGATAATAGTGATTTCATAGTGTTAGTCCACTTATTTAAGCAAGATATGAATTTAAACTAAATTAATGTAAAAATTAGAATGATGTACATGTACGTTGAAAGATAGTTTAGAATACATTAATACAAATTTAAAATGTGGTTAAATATTTTAAACAACACTAAAGAGTATAAGCTTTATATAGAGCATTTAACTAAAACTCAATATTTTCGTAGGGTTAACCTACAAATTTTGAGTGAAATTCAAAAATATGACAATATTGTTTTATTGCACAGTTGAATCCTCCACTTAGATATTATGATGGTCAAAGAGGTTAGGAACCTTTGTTGTCTCGTTTCTCTAGATAATAGTGATTTCATAGTGGTTAGTCCACTTATTTAAGCATATGAATTTAAACTAAATTAATTGTTAAAATTAGAATGATGTACATGTATTGAAAGATAGTTTAGAATACATTAATACAAATTTAAAATGTGGTTAATATTTTAAACAACAAAGAGTATAAGCTTTAGATATAGAGCATTTAACTAAAACTCAATATTTTCGTAGGGTTAACCTACAAATTTTGAGTGAAATTCAAAATATGACAATATTGTTTTATTGCACAGTTGAATCCTCCACTTAGATATTATGATGGTCAAAGAGGTTAGAACCTTTGTTGTCTCTTTCTCTAGATAATAGTGATTTATCAAGTGTTACCACTTATTTACAGATATGAATTTAAACTAAATTAATTGTTAAAATTAGAATGATGTACATGTACGTTGAAAGATAGTTTAGAATACATTAATACAAATTTAAAATGTGGTTAAATATTTTTAAACAACACTAAAGAGTATAAGCTTCAGATATAGAGCATTTAAAGAAAACTCAATATTTTCTAGGGTTAACCTACAAATTTTGAGGAAATTAAAAATATGACAATATTGTTTATTGCACATTTGAATCCTCCACTTAGATATTATGGTCAAAGAGGTTAGGTCTCTGCTTCTAGATAATAGTGATTTCATAGCTTAGTCCACTTATTTAAGCAAGATATGAATTTAAACTAAATTAATTGTTAAAATTAGAATGATGTATGTACATTGAAAGATAGTTTAATTAATACAAATTTAAATGTGGTTAAATATTTTAAACAACACTAAAGAGTATAAGCTCAGATAGAACATTTAACTAAAACTCAATATTTTCGTAGGGTTAACTACAAATTTGAGTGAAATTCAAAAATATAACAATATTGTTTTATTGCACAGTTGAATCCTCCACTCAGATATTATGATGGTAAAGAGGTTGAACCTTTGTTCTTCTTCTAGATAATAGTGATTTCATAGTGGTTATCCAACTTATTTAAACATATGAATTTAAACTAAATTAATTGTTAAAATTAGAATGATGTACATGTACGAAAGATAGTTTAGAATACATTAATACAAATTAAAATGTGGTTTAATATTTTAAACAACACTAAAGAGTATAACTCAAGATATGAGCATTTAACGAAAATCTCAATATTTTCTAGGGTTAACCTACAAATTTTGAGTGAAATTCAAAATATGACAATATTGTTTTATTGCACAGTTGAATCCTCCACTTGATATTATGATGGTCAAAGAGGTTAGGAACCTTTGTTGTCTCGTTTGAGATAATAAGATTTCAAGTGTTATCCACTTATTTAAGCAGATATGAATTTAAACTAAATTAATTGTTAAAATTAGAATGATGTACATGTACGTTGAAAGATAGTTTAGAATACATTAATACAAATTTAAAATGTGGTTAAATATTTTTAACAACACTAAAGAGTATAAGTCATGATATGAGCATTTAAAGAAAACTCAATATTTTCAGGGTACCTACAAATTTGAATGAAATTCAAAATATGAAATATTTTTAACATAGTTGCATCCTCCACTTACATATTATGATGCTCAAAGAAGTATAAGAACCTTTGTTGTCTCGCTTCTAGATAATAGTGATTTCATAGTGTTATCCACTTATTTAAGAGATATGAATTTAAACTAAATTAATTGTTAAAATTAGAATGATGTACATGTACGTTGAAAGATAGTTTAGAATACATTAATACAAATTTAAAATAAATATTTTAAACAACCTTAAGAGTATAAGCTTTAGTATATAAAGCATTTGTTTAAAACTCAATATTTTGTTAACTACTAAATTTTGGGTGAAATTCAAAAACTATGACAAGACTGTTTTATTGCACAGTTGAATCCTTCCACTTGGATATTATGATGTTCAAAGAGGTTAGAACATTTATTGTCTCCGCTTTCTCTAGATAGTAGTGATTTATGAAGCAATCTAATTTATTTAATCATTTATGAATTTAAACTAAATTAATTGTTAAAAATTAGAATGTTGTACATGTACGTTGAAAGATATTAGAATACATTAATACAAATTAAAATGTGGTTAAATATTTTAAACAACACTAAAGCGATAAGCTTCAAGATATGATATTTAAAGAAAACTCAAATTTTAAGTAGGGTTAACTATAAATTTGAGTGAAATTAAAAATATGACATATGAACATATTTGCATCCTCCACTTACATGTTATGTTGCCAAAGAGGTTAGGAACCTTTGTTGTCTGCTTCTCAGATAATAGTGGTTTCATAGCGTTAGTCCACATTTAAGCAAGATATAATTTAACTAAATTAATTGTAAAATTAGCATGATATGTACATTGAAAGATGAAGAATACATTAATACAAATTTAAAATGTGGTTAAATATTTTAAACAACACTAATGAGTATAAGCTAGATGCCAGCATTTAACTAAACTCAATATTTTCAGAGGGGTTAATGTACAAGTTTTCAAAACAAAAATATAACAATATTTATTTTATTGCACAGTTCTAATCCTCCAGTTAGATATTATGATGGTAAAAGAGGTTAGAACCTTTGTTGCCCTCGCTTCTAGATAAAAGTGATTTCCATAGTATAAGTCCACTTATTTAAGCAGTATATGAATTTAAACTAAATTGTTAAATTAGAAATGATGTATGTACTTTGAAAGATAAGAATATTAATATAAATTTAAATGTGGTTAATATTTTAAACAACACTAAAGAGTATAAGCTTCAGTATATAGAGCATTTAACTAAAAACTCAATATTTTCTAGGGTTAACCTACAAATTTTGAGAAAAATACACAATATTGTTTTATTGCACAGTTGAACCACCAGATATTATGATGGTCAAAGAGGTTGAACCTTTGTATTGTCTCGCTTCTAGATAATAGTGATTTCATAGTGGTTAGTCCACTTATTTACAAGATATGAATTTAAACTAAATTAATTGTTAAAATTAGAATGATGTACATTTACGTTGAAGATTGTTTAGAATACATTAATACAAATAAAATGTGGTTAAATATTTTTAAACACTAAAGAGTATGTTTTCGTATATAAAGCATTTAACTAAACTCATATTTTCTAGGAGTTAACCTACAAGTTTTGAGTGAAATTCAAAACATATAACAATATTGTTTTTTTAATAAAATGAATCCTCCACTTATATTATGATGGGAAAGAGGTAGGAACCTTTGTTGTTCGCTTTCTAGATAAAAGTGATTTCATACTTAGTCCTATTTAAAACATTTGATGAATTAAAGTAAATTAATTATTAAAATTAGTTTATGTACATGTACCAGAAAGATAGTTTAGAATACATTGTACAAATT
>JAEACV010000946.1:0-12968 GCA_016432835.1 Brassica nigra
TCCATCATAATATGGGTGGAGGATGCAATTATGCAATAAAAATATTTCATATTTTTGAATTTCTCTTCCTTGTAGTTAACCCCTACTAAAATATTGAGTTTTCGTTAAATGCCTATATATATAATCTATACTCTTTAGTGTTGTTTAAAATTATTTAACCACATTCACATTTGTATTAAACTATCTAAAATCTTGTACATGTACATCATTCTAATTTTTAACAATTAATTTAGCCAAATTATATACTCGCTTAAATAAGTGACAACCACTATAAAATCACTATTATCTAGATGAGACAACAAACGCTCCAAACCTCTCATTCACCATCATAATATGTGGTGGAGGATGTAATTATGCAATAAAACAATATTGTCATAATTTTGAATTTCTTCAAAATTGTGTGTGTTAACTCAATAAAATATTGTTTTCGTTAAACTTATATAATCTATGTCTTTAGTGTTGTTTAAACATTTAACTACATTTGTATTAATGTATTTTAAACTATCTTTCAGGTACATGCTATCATTCTAATTTTTAACAATTAATTTAGTCAAATTCATAATTAAATAAGTATTAAACCACTATAAAATCACTATTATCTAATGAGACAACTTCCTAACTTTCCATCATAATATGTAAGGAGGATGCAATATGCAATAAAACAATATTTTCATTTTGAATTCTCAAAATTTGTATAACTTTACTAAAATATTGAGTTTTCATAAACGCCTATATAATCTTATACTTTGTTTTAAAATTATTTAACCTATTCACATTTGTATTAATGTATTCTAAACTATCTTCAAGTACATGTACATCATTCTAATTTTAACAATTAATTTATTTGAAATTCATATCAAGAAATAATAACTAAATAAAATCACTATTATCTGTAGAAACTGGACAACAACGCTAAACCTCTGACCATCATAATATGTAAGTGGAGGATGCAATTATGCAATAAACAATATTGTCATAATTTGAATTTCTCTCAAAATTTGTAGGTTAACCCTACTAAAATATTGAGTTTTCGTTAAACTTCTATATACATAATCTTATACTTTAGTGTTGTTTAAAATTATTTAACCACATTCTACATTTGTATTAATGTATTCTAAACTATCTTCAAGGTACATGTACATCATTCTAATTTTTAACAATTAATTTAGTTGAAATTCATATAACGCTTAAATAAGTAGACTAACCACTATAAAATCACTATTATCTAGAGAAACGGAGACAACAAACGCTCCTAACCTCTTGCCATCATAATATGTAAGTGGAGGATGCAATTATGCAATAAAACAATATTGTCATAATTTTGAAATTTCTCTCAAAATTTGTAGTTATATACATAATCTTATACTCTTAGTGTTGTTTAAAATTATTTAACCACATTCTACATTTGTATTAATGTATTCTATCTTCCAAGGTACATGTACATCATTCTAATTTTAACAATTAATTTAGTTGAAATTCATATCCGCTTAAATAAGTAGACTAACCACTATAAAATCACTATTATCTAGAGAAACGGAGACAACAAACGCTCCTAACCTCTTACCATCATAATATGTAAGTGGAGGATGCAATTATGCAATAAACAATATTGTCATAATTTTGAATTTCTCTCAAAATTTGTAGGTTAACCCCTACTAAAATATTGAGTTTTTCGTTATATACATAATCTTATACTCTTTTAGTGTTGTTTAAAATTATTTAACCACATTCTACATTTGTATTAATGTATTCTAAACTATCTTTCAAGGTACATGTACATCATTCTAATTTTAACAATTAATTTAGTTGAAATTCATATATGCTAAATAAGTAGACTAACCACTATAAAATCACTATTATCTAGAGAAACGGAGACAACAAACGTTCCTAACCTCTTTGCCCATCATAATATGTAAGTGGAGGATGCAATTATGCAATAAAACAATATTGTCATAATTTTGAATTTCTCTCAAAATTTGTAGGTTAACCCCTACTAAAATATTGAGTTTTTCGTTAAACGCCTATATACATAATCTTATACTCTTTAGTGTTGTTTAAAATTATTTAACCACATTCTACATTTGTATTAATGTATTCTAAACTATCTTTCAAGGTACATGTACATCATTCTAATTTTAACAATTAATTTAGTTGAAATTCATATACGCTTAAATAAGTAGACTAACCACTATAAAATCACTATTATCTAGAGAAACGGAGACAACAAACGTTCCTAACCTCTTTGCCCATCATAATATGTAAGTGGAGGATGCAATTATGCAATAAAACAATATTGTCATAATTTTTGAATTTCTCTCAAAATTTGTAGGTTAACCCCTACGAAAATATTGAGTTTTTCGTTAAATGCTCTATATACATAATCTTATATTTTTAGTGTTGTTTAAAATTATTTAACCACATTCTACATTTGTATTAATGTATTCTAAACTATCTTTCAAGGTACATGTACATCATTCTAATTTTTAACAATTAATTTAGTTGTAATTCATATACGCTTAAATAAGTAGACTAACCACTATAAAATCACTATTATCTAGAGAAACGGAGACAACAAACGTTCCTAACCTCTTTGCCCATCATAATATGTAAGTGGAGGATGCAATTATGCAATAAAACAATATTGTCATAATTTTGAATTTCTCTCAAAATTTGTAGGTTAACCCCTACGAAAATATTGAGTTTTTCTAAATGCTCTATATACATAATCTTATACTCTTTAGTGTTGTTTAAAATTATTTAACCACATTCTACATTTGTATTAATGTATTCTAAACTATCTTTCAAGGTACATGTACATCATTCTAATTTTTAACAATTAATTTAGTTGAAATTCATATATCAAATAAGTAGACTAACCACTATAAAATCACTATTATCTAGAGAAACGGAGACAACAAACGTTCCTAACCTCTTTGCATCATAATATGTAAGTGGAGGATGCAATTATGCAATAAAACAATATTGTCATAATTTTGAATTTCTCTCAAAATTTGTAGGTTAACCCCAAAAAATATTGAGTTTTCGTTAAACTATATACATAATCTTATACTCTTTAGTGTTGTTTAAAATTATTTAACCACATTCTACATTTGTATTAATGTATTCTAAACTATCTTTCAAGGTACATGTACATCATTCTAATTTTTAACAATTAATTTAGTTGAAATTCATATAAATAAGTAGACTAACCACTATAAAATCACTATTATCTAGAGAAACGGAGACAACAAACGTTCCTAACCTCTTTGCCCATCATAATATGTAAGTGGAGGATGCAATTATGCAATAAAACAATATTGTCATAATTTTGAATTTCTCTCAAAATTTGTAGGTTAACCCCTACTAAAATATTGAGTTTTTAAACTCTATATACATAATCTTATACTCTTTAGTGTTGTTTAAAATTATTTAACCACATTCTACATTTGTATTAATGTATTCTAAACTATCTTTCAAGGTACATGTACATCATTCTAGATTTTAACAATTAATTTAGTTGAAATTCATATCGCTTAAATAAGTAGACTAACCACTATAAAATCACTATTATCTAGAGAAACGGAGACAACAAACGTTCCTAACCTCTTTGCCCATCATAATATGTAAGTGGAGGATGCAATTATGCAATAAAACAATATTGTCATAATTTTTGAATTTCTCTCAAAATTTGTAGGTTAACCCCTACGAAAATATTGAGTTTTCGTTAAATGCTCTATATACATAATCTTATACTCTTTAGTGTTGTTTAAAATTATTTAACCACATTCTACATTTGTATTAATGTATTCTAAACTATCTTTCAAGGTACATGTACATCATTCTAATTTTAACAATTAATTTAGTTGAAATTCATATACTGCTTAAATAAGTAGACTAACCACTATAAAATCACTATTATCTAGAGAAACGGAGACAACAAACGTTCCTAACCTCTTTGCCCATCATAATATGTAAGTGGAGGATGCAATTATGCAATAAAACAATATTGTCATAATTTTTGAATTTCTCTCAAAATTTGTAGGTTAACCCCTACGAAAATATTGAGTTTTTCGTTAAATGCTCTATATACATAATCTTATACTCTTAGTGTTGTTTAAAATTATTTAACCACATTCTACATTTGTATTAATGTATTCTAAACTATCTTTCAAGGTACATGTACATCATTCTAATTTTAACAATTAATTTAGTTGAAATTCATATATCTTAAATAAGTAGACTAACCACTATAAAATCACTATTATCTAGAGAAACGGAGACAACAAACGCCTTTTCCCATCATAATATGTAAGTGGAGGATGCAATTATGCAATAAAACAATATTGTCATAATTTTGAATTTCTCTCAAAATTTGTAGGTTAACCCCTACTAAAATATTGAGTTTTCAAATGCCTATATACATAATCTTATACTCTTTAGTGTTGTTTAAAATTATTTAACCACATTCTACATTTGTATTAATGTATTCTAAACTATCTTTCAAGGTACATGTACATCATTCTAATTTTTAACAATTAATTTAGTTGAAATTCATATACGCTTAAATAAGTAGACTAACCACTATAAAATCACTATTATCTAGAGAAACGGAGACAACAAACGTTCCTAACCTCTTTGCCCATCATAATATGTAAGTGGAGGATGCAATTATGCAATAAAACAATATTGTCATAATTTTGAATTTCTCTCAAAATTTGTAGGTTAACCCTACAAAATATTGAGTTTTCGTTAAATGCTCTATATACATAATCTTATACTCTTTAGTGTTGTTTAAAATTATTTAACCACATTCTACATTTGTATTAATGTATTCTAAACTATCTTTCAAGGTACATGTACATCATTCTAATTTTTAACAATTAATTTAGTTGAAATTCATATACCGCTTAAATAAGTAGACTAACCACTATAAAATCACTATTATCTAGAGAAACGGAGACAACAAACGTTCCTAACCTCTTTGCCCATCATAATATGTAAGTGGAGGATGCAATTATGCAATAAAACAATATTGTCATAATTTTGAATTTCTCTCAAAATTTGTAGGTTAACCCCTACTAAAATATTGAGTTTTCGTTAAACGCTCTATATACATAATCTTATACTTTTAGTGTTGTTTAAAATTATTTAACCACATTCTACATTTGTATTAATGTATTCTAAACTATCTTTCAAGGTACATGTACATCATTCTAATTTTAACAATTAATTTAGTTGAAATTCATATCGCTTAAATAAGTAGACTAACCACTATAAAATCACTATTATCTAGAGAAACGGAGACAACAAACGTTCCTAACCTCTTTGCCCATCATAATATGTAAGTGGAGGATGCAATTATGCAATAAAACAATATTGTCATAATTTTGAATTTCTCTCAAAATTTGTAGGTTAACCCTACTAAAATATTGAGTTTTTCGTTAAACTCTATATACATAATCTTATACTCTTTAGTGTTGTTTAAAATTATTTAACCACATTCTACATTTGTATTAATGTATTCTAAACTATCTTTCAAGGTACATGTACATCATTCTAATTTTAACAATTAATTTAGTTGAAATTCATATACCGCTTAAATAAGTAGACTAACCACTATAAAATCACTATTATCTAGAGAAACGGAGACAACAAACGTTCCTAACCTCTTTGCCCATCATAATATGTAAGTGGAGGATGCAATTATGCAATAAAACAATATTGTCATAATTTTGAATTTCTCTCAAAATTTGTAGGTTAACCCCTACGAAAATATTGAGTTTTTCGTTAAATGCTCTATATACATAATCTTATACTCTTTAGTGTTGTTTAAAATTATTTAACCACATTCTACATTTGTATTAATGTATTCTAAACTATCTTTCAAGGTACATGTACATCATTCTAATTTTTAACAATTAATTTAGTTGAAATTCATATACGCTTAAATAAGTAGACTAACCACTATAAAATCACTATTATCTAGAGAAACGGAGACAACAAACGTTCCTAACCTCTTTGCCCATCATAATATGTAAGTGGAGGATGCAATTATGCAATAAAACAATATTGTCATAATTTTGAATTTCTCTCAAAATTTGTAGGTTAACCCCTACAAAAATATTGAGTTTTTCGTTAAATGCTCTATATACATAATCTTATACTCTTTAGTGTTGTTTAAAATTATTTAACCACATTCTACATTTGTATTAATGTATTCTAAACTATCTTTCAAGGTACATGTACATCATTCTAATTTTTAACAATTAATTTAGTTGAAATTCATATACCGCTTAAATAAGTAGACTAACCACTATAAAATCACTATTATCTAGAGAAACGGAGACAACAAACGTTCCTAACCTCTTTGCCCATCATAATATGTAAGTGGAGGATGCAATTATGCAATAAAACAATATTGTCATAATTTTGAATTTCTCTCAAAATTTGTAGGTTAACCCTACTAAAATATTGAGTTTTTCGTTAAATGCTCTATATACATAATCTTATACTCTTTAGTGTTGTTTAAAATTATTTAACCACATTCTACATTTGTATTAATGTATTCTAAACTATCTTTCAAGGTACATGTACATCATTCTAATTTTAACAATTAATTTAGTTGAAATTCATATATCGCTTAAATAAGTAGACTAACCACTATAAAATCACTATTATCTAGAGAAACGGAGACAACAAACGTTCCTAACCTCTTTGCCCATCATAATATGTAAGTGGAGGATGCAATTATGCAATAAAACAATATTGTCATAATTTTGAATTTCTCTCAAAATTTGTAGTTAACCCTACTAAAATATTGAGTTTTCGTTAAATGCTCTATATACATAATCTTATACTCTTTAGTGTTGTTTAAAATTATTTAACCACATTCTACATTTGTATTAATGTATTCTAAACTATCTTTCAAGGTACATGTACATCATTCTAATTTTTAACAATTAATTTAGTTGAAATTCATATATTGCTTAAATAAGTAGACTAACCACTATAAAATCACTATTATCTAGAGAAACGGAGACAACAAACGTTCCTAACCTCTTTGCCCATCATAATATGTAAGTGGAGGATGCAATTATGCAATAAAACAATATTGTCATAATTTTGAATTTCTCTCAAAATTTGTAGGTTAACCCTACTAAAATATTGAGTTTTTGTTAAATGCTCTATATACATAATCTTATACTCTTTGTTGTTTAAAATTATTTAACCACATTCTACATTTGTATTAATGTATTCTAAACTATACATGTACATCATTCTAATTTTTAACAATTAATTTAGTTGAAATTCATATAATGCTTAAATAAGTAGACTAACCACTATAAAATCACTATTATCTAGAGAAACGGAGACAACAAACGTTCCTAACCTCTTTGCCCATCATAATATGTAAGTGGAGGATGCAATTATGCAATAAAACAATATTGTCATAATTTTGAATTTCTCTCAAAATTTGTAGGTTAACCCCTACGAAAATATTGAGTTTTCGTTAAATGCTCTATATACATAATCTTATACTCTTTAGTGTTGTTTAAAATTATTTAACCACATTCTACATTTGTATTAATGTATTCTAAACTATCTTTCAAGGTACATGTACATCATTCTAATTTTAACAATTAATTTAGTTGAAATTCATATCGCTTAAATAAGTAGACTAACCACTATAAAATCACTATTATCTAGAGAAACGGAGACAACAAACGTTCCTAACCTCTTGACCATCATAATATGTAAGTGGAGGATGCAATTATGCAATAAACAATATTGTCATAATTTTGAATTTCTCTCAAAATTTGTAGGTTAACCCTCACGAAAATATTGAGTTTTTCGTTAAATGCCTATATACATAATCTTATACTCTTTTGTTGTTTAAAATTATTTAACCACATTCTACATTTGTATTAATGTATTCTAAACTATCTTCAAGGTACATGTACATCATTCTAATTTTTAACAATTAATTTAGTTGAAATTCATATACGCTTAAATAAGTAGACTAACCACTATAAAATCACTATTATCTAGAGAAACGGAGACAACAAACGTTCCTAACCCTCTTCATCATAATATGTAAGTGAGGATGCAATTATGCAATAAAACAATATTGTCATAATTTTGAATTTCTCTCAAATTTATAGGTTTTATATACATAATCATATAATCTTAGTTGTTTAAAATTATTTAACCACATCTCACATTTGTATTAATGTATTCTTAACTGCGTACATACATCATTCTAATTTTTAACAATTAATTAGTTGAAATTCATACCGCCAATTGGACTAACTTTACTTAAAATCACTAATATTATTTTGCAGAAACGGAGAAACAAACTATAACCTCTTCTAACATCATGTTGGAGGATGAAATTATGCACAAAAATATCATTATTTGAATTTCTCGTAATGAAATAACAACTCTTTGAAAATATTGAGTTTGTTAAATGCTCTATATTCATTATCTTATAATTTAGTGTTGTTTAAAATTATTTAACCACATTCTATATTTGTGTTGGAGGTTTCTAAACCATCTTTAAAAGCATGTTAATTATCCAACTTTAACAATTAATTTAGTTTAAATTCATAATGATTAAATAAGTGTAATTCAACCACTATAAATCACTATTAACTAGAGAACTGGACAACAAACTCCTAACCTCTTTGCCCATCATAACATGTAAGTGGAGGATGCAATTATGCAATAAAACAATATCATTTTAATTCTCTCAAAATTCAGATTATAACCCCTACCAAAATATTAGTTTTAATACTCATATACATAATCTCATACTCTTTAGTTTGTTAAAATTATTAACCACATTCTACATTTGTTTAATGTATTCTAAAAATATCTTCAAGGCATCATTCTAATTTTAACAATTAATTTAACAACATCTGCTTAAATAAGTAGACAACCACTATAAAATCACTATATCTAGAGAAACGGAGACAAACGCTCCTAACCTCTTCACCATCATAATATGTAAGTGGAGGATGCATTATGCATAAAACAATATTGTCATCTTTTGAATTTCTCTCAAAATTTGTAAGTTAACCTACTTAAAATATGAGTTTTTGTTAAACGCTTCATATATATAATCTTATACTCTTTAGTGTTGTTTAAAATTATTTAACCACATTTACATTTGTATTAAAAGTTCTAAACTATTCTTCAAGGCATGTACATCATTCTAATTTTAACAATTAATTTAGTTGAAATTACATACCGCTAAATAAGTACTAACCACTAAAACAATTTACATTGAGAAACTAGAGAACAACTCCTAACCCTCTTGCCCATCATAATATGTAAGTGGAGGATGCAATTATGCAATAAAAAATATTGTCATATTTTTGAATTTCTCTCAAAATTTGTAGTTAACAACCCTCACGTAATATTGAGTTTTTCGTTAAATGCTCTATATACATAATCTTAATCTTTAGTGTTGTTTAAATATTTATCATTCTACATTTGTATTAATGTATTCTAAATATTTTAGGTACATGTACATCATTCTAATTTTAACAATTAATTTAGTTTAAATTCATATACTGTTAAATAAGTAGACTAACCACTATAAAATCACTATTATCTAGAAAAGAGAAACAAACGTTCCTAATCTCGACCATAATATGTATGGAGGATGCAATTATGCAATAAAACAATATTGTCATATTTTTGAATTTCTCTCAAAATTTGTGTTAACCTCACAAAATATTTGTTTTCAAGTAAACATATAATCTTATACTCTTTAGTGTTTAAAATTATTTAACATTACACAAATTATTAATATTCTAAACTATCTTCAAGCGTACATCATATCATTTTAACAATTAATTTAGTTAAATTCATATACCTTAAATGTTATACTAACCACTATAAAATCACTATTACTCAGA
The DNA here is from genome assembly GCA_016432835.1 of Brassica nigra. NCBI lineage: Eukaryota > Viridiplantae > Streptophyta > Magnoliopsida > Brassicales > Brassicaceae > Brassica > Brassica nigra. Next base: position 9,924 of record JAEACV010000946.1, read on the forward strand.
GAACGAGCATAAAACGCTTTAACCCTTAATTCATCATATATGTGTGGAGGACTATGTACAAACAATATTACATATTTTGAATTTCTCTTAAAATTTGTAGGTTAACCCCAACTAAAATATTGAGTTTTTCAAGTTAAACTACTATATATAATCTTATCCTTTAAGTGTTGTTTAAAATTATTTAACCACATTTACATTTGCAGATTAAAGGTTTCTAAACTATCTTTCAATGTACATGTACATCATTCTACTAACAATTAATTATGAAATTCATATACTGCTAAATAAGTAATAACCACTATAAAATCACTATTAGAAGTAGAAACTCAGACAACAAACTTCCTAACTCTTTGACCATCATAATATGTAAGTAGGATGCAATTACACAAAACAATATTGTCATAATTTTGAATTTCTCTCAAATTTTAGAGTTAACCCTAATAAAAAAGCCATGAGTTTTTCTAAATGCTCTATATACATAATTTATACTCTTTAGTGGTTAACTATTTAACTTTTACCCTACATTTTATTAATATTTCAACCATCTTCAGGTGCATACTATTCTATTTTTAACAATTAATTTAGTTTTAAATTATATCACAAATAAGTGACCAACCATCATAAAATCACTATTGTTATCTAGAGAAACCTTAGACACAAACGCTCCTACCCTTTGCCCATCAGTAAGTGATGATGCAATTATGCAGCAACAATATGTCATACTTTGAATTTTCTCAAATTGTATAACCTCAGTACAAAATATTGAGTTTTCATAAATGCTCTATATACAATTTATACTTTTAGTGTTGTTTAAAATTATTTAACCACATTCTACATTTGTCTAGTGTTTCTAAACTTCTTCTACATGTACATCATTCTAATTTTAACAATTAATTTAGTTTAAATCATATAAAATAAGTATTTCAACCACTATAAAATCACTATTATCTAGAAACTTTAGACAACAAAATCTTCAACCTCTTTGATCATCATAATATGTAGGAGGATGCAATATGCAATAAAACAATATTGTTATCATTTTGAATTTCTCAAAATAGGTTAACCCCATAAAAATATTGAGTTTTCGTTAAATGCCTATACACATAATCTTTATACTCTTTAGCATTTAAAATTATTTAACCACATTCTACATTTGTATTAATGTATTCTAAACTATCTTTCAAGGTACATGTAACATCATTCTAATTTTTATCAATTAATTTAGTTTAAATTCATATAATGTAAATAAGTGTATTAACCACTATAAAATCAATTATTATCTTAGAAACTGAGATTGAACAAACGTTCCTAACCCTCTTTGACCATCATAATATGGGTGGAGGATGTAATATAAATAAACAATATTGTCATATTTTGAATTTCTCTCAAATTAGATAACCCAACTAAAATATTCTTTTTCAGTTAAACTAAATATATTAATAATCTTATACTTTGTTGTTTAAAATTATTTAACCACATTCTACATTTGTATTAATGTATTCTAAACTATCAAGGTACATGTACATCATTCAAATTTTTAATTAATTTAGCTTAAATTCATATGTCGCTTAAATAAGTATGGCTAACCACTATAAATCAATTATTGAAACGGAGACAACAAACGCTCCAAACTCAATCATCATAATATGTAGTGGAGATGCAATTATGCTATAAACAATATTAATACATTTTGAATTTCTCTCAAAATTTAGGTTAACCCCTATGAAAATATTGAGTTTTTCTGCTAAACGCTTCTATAATAATCTTATACTCTTTGTTGTTTAAAATTATTTACCACATTCTACATTTGTATTAATGTATTCTAAATTATCTTTCAAGGTACATGTACATCATTCTAATTTTTAACACTAATTGAATGGAATTTATACCATTAAATAAGTATCACTCAACCACTAAAATCACTATTCAGAGAACGGAGACAACAAACGCAAACCCTGTTGACCATCATAATATGTAAGTGGAGGATGCAATTAGGTATTAAACAATATTGTCATATTTTTGAATTTCTCTCAAAATTTGTAGTTAACCCTTCTACTAAAATATCGGTTTGCTAAATGCCATATACATGTATCTTTATAATTTCTGTTGTTTAAAATTATTTAACCATCTTTTGCATTTGTATTAATTTATTCTAAACTATCTTTCATGTACATGCATTCAATTTTAATTTAATTAATTTAATAAATTCATATACTCTTAAATTTAGACTAACCACTATAAAATCAATATTATCTGTGAGAAATGGAGACACCAAACGTTCCTAACTCCTTGCCCATCATAATATGTGGTGGAGGATGCAATTATGCAATAAACAATATTGTCATAATTTTTGAATTTCTCTCAAAATTTGTAAGCTAACCCTACTAAAATATTGAGTTTTTCGTTAAACATTCCATATTCATAACTCTTATCCTTTAAGTTTTTAATTATTTAACCACATTCTACATTTGTATATTGTATTTTAACCATCTTTCAAGTACATGTACACTGGTCTAATTTTAACAATTAATAGAATAAATTCATATACCTCTTAATAAGTGTATCACCACTCATAAAATTACCATCTTGAGTAGAAATCCAGACAACAACGCTCCAAACCTTTCTTTCATCATCCCCTAATGGAGGATGCAATATGCAATTGGAAACAATCTTATATAATTTTGAATTCTCTAAATTTGTAGGTTAACCCTACTAAAATATTTAGTTTTTCAAGTGGGCCTTCTATAACATAACCTTATACTCTTTGTTGTTGTTTAAAATTATTTAAACTTACATTTATTAATGTATTCTTAAACTATCTTCAATGTACATGTACATCATTCTAATTTTAACAATTAATCTTAGTTTATCTTCATATCACCGCTTAAATAAGTTATCAACCAAGATAAAATCACTATTATCTGTGAGCAAACTTGGAGACAACAAAGGTTCCAAACCTCATCATTCATCATAATATGGGTGGAGGTATGCAATATAAAACAATATTGATTTTTGAATTTCTCAATTTGTAAAGTTAACCCTAAC
>JAEACV010000363.1:0-21104 GCA_016432835.1 Brassica nigra
TTATTTTAGTTTAAGAAGGTCCTTTAGAACCCTAGACTCATCAAGGTCTGAAAATACAAAAGAAACACCGGCAAGCCAGAAAATCATTCCCAGGCTAATGGCAAGCTGAGAGCGGACTGCCACCGCTTGATTAATTTGGGATTAAGATCCCACGATCGCGCAGCATTGGTTCAAGTGCATGCTGTATAACTAACTAGGTACACCTAAGAAATTTAAGTAACTATCCGTCCCATTAAAATGTATATAAATACATCCCACGTATAACTGGTACACCTAAGAAATTTAAGAGCATCTCTAATAGCTATTTTAACACTAAAATGTAGAGTAAAATAGAGTATTAATAGAGGCATAATTTTAATTTAAAATGGCTCTTTAATTTATTTTTATAAGAGGTTTTTCTTAAATGAAAACACTTATTCATATGAATAATTTTATTTTTTCGCGCAAAGGTTTTAAAATTATTTTAGTAAGAAGGTCCTTAGAACCCTAGTATCACCGGCAGTCTGAAAACACAAAAGAAACACCGGCAAGATATAAATCATTCGCATTAATGGCAAGCGGGAGCAAGGTCTGCCACCAATCGCATGGCAATTCTAAAGGGATTAAGATCCCCAAATTATCACATGTGTCTATGTTGCCATGTATAACTAACTAGTACACCTAAGAAATTTAAGTAACTATCTGATCCCATTAAAATGTGTAAATAAAACATTCATAATGTATAACTGGGTACACCTAAGAAATTCTAAGATCATCTCTACTATAGCTATTTTAACTCTAAAATAGAGTAAAATAGAGTAGCAGCATAATTTTTAATTTAAAATGGCTCTTTAACTTGTTTTTAAATAATTATTTTTCTAAAATGAAACACTTATTCATATGAATATTTATTATTTTTGCTGCAATAGTTTTAAAATTATTTTAAATTTTAAGAAGGTCCTTTAACCCTAGATCACTGGCAGTCTGAAAATAAAAAGAAACATCAAGTAAAGGAAATCACAGTGCTAATGGCAAGCGGAGCAAGGTCCACCGCATGGCCAATTCTAAAGGGATTAAGATCCTCAAATGTCACGTACTCTCAAGGTTGCCATGTATAACTAACTGTGTACACCTAAGAAATTCTAAGAACTATCCGTCCCATTAAAATGTGTATATAAAACATCCATACGGTATAATCGGTACACCTAAGAAATTCTAAGATCATCTCTACCATAGCTATTTTAACTCTAAAATAGTAAAATGAGTATCTCGATAAAAGAGGCATAATTTTTATTTAAAATGGCTCTTTAACTTGTTTTTTTAAATAATTATTTTTCTAAATGAAACACTTATTCATATGAATATATTTATTGTTTTGCTGCAATAGTTTTAAAATTATTTTAGCTTTAAGAAGGTCCTTTAATCACTAGTCTCACCGCAGGTCTGAAAATACAAAGAAACACCTGGCAAGCCAAGAAATCATTCGTGCTAATGGCAAGCTGGGAGCAAGGTCTGCCACCGCATGGCCAATTAAAGGATTAAGATCCCTCCCGTCATCGCATCATATGCTGCCATGTATAACTAATAGTACACCTAAGAAATTCTAAGTAACTATCCGTCCCATTAAAATGTGTATATAAATACATCCATACGTGTATAACTGGGTACACCTAAGAAATTCTAAGAGCATCTCTAGCCATAGCTATTTTAACTCTAAAATAGAGTAAAATACAATATCCGATAATGAAACATAATTTTAATTTAAAATGGCTCTTTAACTTGTTTTTTAATTGTTTTTTAAATGAAATACACTTTATGAATAGAATTTTTTATTTTTTGCTTCAAAGGTTTTTAAATCATTCATGCAGCTAATGGCAAGCTGGGATAAGATCCATACCAAGCCAATTTTAAAGGGATTAAGATCCCTAGCTGATCACAGACCGCTATGCCATGTATAACTAACTAGCACCTAAGAAATTCTAAGTAACTATCTCGTCCCATTAAATGTGTATATAAATACATCCCTACATATATCACACCTAAGAAATTCTAAGAGCATCTCCATATATTATTTTAACTCTAAAATAGAGTAAAATATAAGACTGATAATAGAGGCATAATTTTAATTTAAAATGGCTCTTTAACTTGTTTTTAATAATTGGTTTTTAAATAATTGGTTTTTCTAAATGAAACACTTATTCATATGAATATATTTATTATTGTTTTTGCTGCAATAGTTTTAAAATTATTTTAGTTTTAAGAAGGTCCTTTAAACACTAGTCTCAATCAGGTGTCCAAAATACAAAGAAACACCGCAAGCCAAGAAAATCATTCAGAAAGCAATGCATGGGGCAAGGTCTGCCACCGCATGGCCAATTCTAAAGGGATTAAGAAATGGCCACGACCGCATATGCTGCATGTATAACTAACTAGTACACCTAAGAAATTCTAAGTAACTATCCGTCCCATTAAAATGTGTATATAAATACATCCATACGTATAACTGGGTACACCTAAGAAATTCTAAGAGCATCTCTAGCCATAGCTATTTTAACTCTAAAATAGAGTAAAATACAATATCGATAACGAAACATAATTTTAATTTAAAATGGCTCTTTAACTTGTTTTTTAATCGTGTTTTTAAAATGAAATACACTTCATATGAATAGAATTTATTTCTTTGCTGCAAAGCTTTTAAATCATTCAGAGCTAATGGCAAGCTGAGCAAGGACTCACAGAGCTTGGCAATTCTAAAGGGATTAAGATCCCTAGCTGATCACAGATCATTAGGCTGCCATGTATAACTAACTAGCTACACCTAAGAAATTCTAAGTAACTATCTGGTCCCATGAAATGTGTATATAAATACATCCCACGTATCATTGGGTACCTAAGAAATTCTAGAGCATCTCCAGCCATAGCTATTTTAACTCTAAAATAGAGTAAAATACAGATCCGATAATAGAGGCATAATTTTAATTTAAAATGGCTCTTTAACTTGTTTTTTAATTTGGTTTTTAAATAATTGGTTTTTCTAAAATGAAACACTTATTCATATGAATATATTTATTATTGTTTTTGCTGCAATAGTTTTAAAATTATTTTAGTTTTAAGAAGGTCCTTTAACCCGACTCAATCGCAGGTCTGAAAATAAAAGAAACACTGGCAAGCCAAGAAAATCATTCCAGGCTAATGGCAAGCTGAGCAAGGACTGCCACCGCTTAATTCTAAAGGGATTAAGATCCCCTGACGATCAGACTGCTATGCATGTATAACTAACTAGTACACCTAAGAAATTCTAAGTAACTATCTGTCCCATTAAAATGTGTATATAAATACATCCCACGTGTATAACTGGGTACACCTAAGAAATTCTAAGAGCATCTCAGCCATAGCTATTTTAACTCTAAAATAGAGTAAAATACAATATCTGATAATGTAAACATAATTTTTAATTTAAAATGGCTCTTTAATTTTTTTTTAAATAGGTTTTTCTTAAAATGAAATACACTTATTCATATGAATAGAATTTTATTTCTTTGCTGCAAGGTTTTTAAAATTATTTTAGTTTTAAGAAGGTCCTTTAGAACCCTAGTATCACTGGCAGGTCTGAAAACACAAAAGAAACACGGCAAGATAGTAAAATCATTCAGCAGTCGATGGCAAGCTGAGAAGGTCTGCCACCGCATGGCAATTCTAGGGATTAAGATCCCAGCCATCATTGATTGTTGTGCTGTATAACTAACTAGGTACACCTAAGAAATTTAAGATCATCTCCATATAGCTATTTTAACTCTAAAATAGAGTAAAATAGAGTATCTGATAAAAGAGGCATAATTTTTAATTTAAAAATGGCTCTTTAACTTGTTTTTAAATAATTATTTTTCTAAAATGAAACACTTATTCATATGAATATATTTATTGTTTTTGCTGCAATAGTTTTAAAATTATTTTAGTTTTAAGAAGGTCCTTTAAACCCTAGTCTCACCGGCAGTGTCTGAAAATACAAAGAAACACTGCAAGCCAAGAAAATCATTCGCAGCTAATGGCAAGCTGGAGCAAGGTCTGCCACCGCATGGCCAATTCTAAAGGGATTAAGATCCCACGGTCACATGAATGCGCTGCCATGTATAACTAACTAGGTACACCTAAGAAATTCTAAGTAACTATCCGTCCCATTAAAATGTGTATATAAATACATCCATACGTATAACTGGGTACACCTAAGAAATTTAAGAGCATCTCCAGCCATAGCTATTTTAACTCTAAAATAGAGTAAAATACAATATCCGAGAAACATAATTTTAATTTAAAATGGCTCTTTAACTTGTTTTTTACCGTAGGTTTTTTTAAATGAAATACACTTCATATGAATAGAATTTTTATTTCTTTTGCTTCAAAGGTTTTTAAATCATTCAAGGCTAATGGCAAGCGGGAGCAAGGACTGCCACAGCTACACTTTCAAGGGATTAAGATCCCTAGCTGATCATGCATCGCAAGCCATGTATAACTAACTAGGTACACCTAAGAAATTCTAAGTAACTATCTGATCCCATTAAAATGTGTAAATAAAAACATCCATACGTGTATAACTGGGTACACCTAAGAAATTCTAAGATCATCTCTAGCCATAGCTATTTTAACTCTAAAATAGAGTAAAATAGTATCCGATAAAAGAGGCATAATTTTAATTTAAAATGGCTCTTTAACTTGTTTTTTAAATAATTATTTTTCTAAAATGAAACACTTATTCATATGAATATATTTATTATTTTTGCTGCAATAGTTTTAAAATTATTTTAGCTTTAAGAAGGTCCTTAGAACCCTAGTATCACCTGAGGTCTGAAAATACAAAGAAACACTGGCAAGCCAAGAAAATCATTAGCAAGGCTGGTGCAGGGAGCAAGGACTGCCACCGCATGGCCAATTCTAAAGGGATTAAGATCCTCACCGTCACACCTACTCGCCATGTATAACTAACTAGGTACACCTAAGAAATTCTAAGTAACTATCCGATCCCATTAAAATGTGTATATAAAACATCCATACGTGTATAACTCGGTACACCTAAGAAATTCTAAGATCATCTCTAGCCATAGCTATTTTAACTCTAAAATAGAGTAAAATAGAGTATCCGATAAAGAGGCATAATTTTAATTTAAAATGGCTCTTTAACTTGTTTTTAAATAATTATTTTTCTAAAATGAAACACTTATTCATATGAATATATTTATTATTGTTTTTGCTGCAATAGTTTTAAAATTATTTTAGTTTTAAGAAGGTCCTTTAAACCCTAGTCTCACCGCAGTGTCTGAAAATACAAAGAAACACTGCAAGCCAAGAAAATCATTCGCAGGCTAATGGCAAGGGAGCAAGGTCTGCCACCGATGGCTAATTCTAAAGGGATTAAGATCCCCACCGTCACAGTGTTATGCTGCCATGTATAACTAACTAGGTACACCTAAGAAATTCTAAGTAACTATCTGGTCCCATTAAAATGTGTATATAAATACATCCATACGTATAACTGGGTACACCTAAGAAATTCTAAGAGCATCTCTAGCCATAGCTATTTTAACTCTAAAATAGAGTAAAATACAATCTGATAACAGAAACATAATTTTTAATTTAAAATGGCTCTTTAACTTGTTTTTTTACCTCAGTTTTTAAATGAAATACACTTTATATGAATAGAATTTTATTTCTTTGCTTCAAAGGTTTTTAAATCATTCGCAGGCTAATGGCAAGCTGGAGCAAGGATCGCCACAGCTTGGCCAATTCTAAAGGGATTAAGATCCCTGATCACAGATCGCTATGCTTGCCATGTATAACTAACTAGCTTCACCTAAGAAATTCTAAGTAACTATCTGGTCCCATTAAAATGTGTATATAAATACATCCCTACATGTATAATTGGGTACACCTAAGAAATTCTAAGAGCATCTCCAGCCATAGCTATTTTAACTCTAAAATAGAGTAAAATACAAGATTCGATAATAGAGGCATAATTTTAATTTAAAATGGCTCTTTAACTTGTTTTTTAATAATTGGTTTTAAATAATTGGTTTTTCTAAAATGAAACACTTATTCATATGAATATATTTATTATTGTTTTGCTGCAATAGTTTTAAAATTATTTTAGTTTTAAGAAGGTCCTTTAAATCACTAGTCTCACCGCAGGTCTGAAAATAATTAAAGAAACACTGGCAAGCCAAGAAAATCATTCGCAGGCTAATGGCAAGCTGGAGCAAGGTCTGCCACCGCGATGGCCAATTCTAAAGGGATTAAGATCCCCATGGTCATGATCGCTGCTGCATGTATAACTAACTAGGTACACCTAAGAAATTCTAAGTAACTATCTGGTCCCATTAAAATGTGTATATAAATACATCCATACGTATAATGGGTACACCTAAGAAATTCTAAGAGCATCTCTAGCCATAGCTATTTTAACTCTAAAATAGAGTAAAATACAATATCCGATAATGAAACATAATTTTTAATTTAAAATGGCTCTTTAACTTGTTTTTTTACCGTGTTTTTTTTTAAAATGAAATACACTTCATATGAATAGAATTTTTATTTCTTTGCTGCAAACGCTTTTTAAATCATTCGCAGGCTAATGGCAAGCTGGAGCAAGGACTGCAAGCCATAATTCTAAAGGGATTAAGATCCCTAGTGATCACAGACTGTTATGCTGCCATGTATAACTAACTAGCTACACCTAAGAAATTCTAAGTAACTATCTGGTCCCATTGAAATGTGTATATAAATACATCCCTACGGTATCATTGGGTACACCTAAGAAATTCTAGAGCATCTCCAGCCATAGCTATTTTAACTCTAAAATAGAGTAAAATACAAGATCTGATAATAGAGGCATAATTTTAATTTAAAATGGCTCTTTAACTTGTTTTTAATAATTGGTTTTTAAATAATTGGTTTTTCTAAAATGAAACACTTATTCATAGGAATATATTTATTATTGTTTTGCTGCAATAGTTTTAAAATTAATTTAGTTTTAAGAAGGTCCTTTAGAACCCTAGACTCACCGCAGGTCTGAAAATACAAAGAAACACTGCAAGCCAAGAAAATCATTCCTGCTAATGGCAAGCTGGAGCAAGGACTGCCACCGCATAATTCTAAAGGGATTAAGATCCCTGACGATCGCAGACTGCTATGCTGCCATGTATAACTAACTAGGTACACCTAAGAAATTCTAAGTAACTATCTGGTCCCATTAAAATGTGTATATAAATACATCCCTACGTATAACTGGGTACACCTAAGAAATTCTAAGAGCATCTCTAGCCATAGCTATTTTAACTCTAAAATAGAGTAAAATACAATATCCGATAACAAACATAATTTTAATTTAAAATGGCTCTTTAATTTGTTTTTTTACCGTAGTTTTTTTTTTTTAAAATGAAATACACTTATTCATATGAATAGAATTTTTATTTCTTTTGCTGCAAAGGTTTTTAAAATTATTTTAGTTTTAAGAAGGTCCTTTAGAACCCTAGTATCAATCGGCAGGTCTGAAAACACAAAAAGAAACACCGCAAGATAGTAAAATCATTCGCTGATGGCAAGCGGGAACAAGGTCTGCCACCGCATGGCCAATTCTAAAGGGATTAAGATCCCCACCACACAGATTGTTATGCTACATGTATAACTAACTAGGTACACCTAAGAAATTCTAAGATCATCTCTAGCCATAGCTATTTTAACTCTAAAATAGAGTAAAATAGAGTATCCGATAAAAGAGGCATAATTTTTAATTTAAAATGGCTCTTTAACTTGTTTTTAAATAATTATTTTTCTAAAATGAAACACTTATTCATATGAATATATTTATTATTGTTTTGCTGCAATAGTTTTAAAATTATTTTAGTTTTAAGAAGGTCCTTTAAATCACTAGTCTCACCGTGGTCTGAAAATACAAAGAAACACCGGCAAGCCAAGAAAATCATTAGCAGGCTAATGGCAAGCTGGAGCAAGGTCTGCCACCGATGGCCAATTCTAAAGGGATTAAGATCCCCACCGTCACAGCATCGCTATGCCATGTATAACTAACTAGGTACACCTAAGAAATTCTAAGTAACTATCCGTCCCATTAAAATGTGTATATAAATACATCCATACGTATAACTGGGTACACCTAAGAAATTCTAAGAGCATCTCCAGCCATAGCTATTTTAACTCTAAAATAGAGTAAAATACAATCCGATAAAAGAAACATAATTATTAATTTAAAATGGCTCTTTAACTTGTTTTTTTAAATAGGTTTTTTAAATGAAATACACTTCATATGAATAGAATTTTTATTTTCAAAGGTTTTTAAATCATTCAAGAGCTAATGGCAAGCTGGGAGCAAGGACTGCCACAAATTGGCTTCTAAGGGATTAAGATCCCTAGCTGATCACAGACGTCATGCCATGTATAACTAACTAGCTACACCTAAGAAATTCTAAGTAACTATCTGGTCCCATTGAAATGTGTATATAAATACATCCCTACATGTATATTGGGTACACCTAAGAAATTCTAGAGCATCTCCAGCCATAGCTATTTTAACTCTAAAATAGAGTAAAATACAAGATCTCGATAATAGAGGCATAATTTTAATTTAAAATGGCTCTTTAACTTGTTTTTTAATAATTGGTTTTTAAATAATTGGTTTTTCTAAAATGAAACACTTATTCATAGGAATATATTTATTATTGTTTTTGCTGCAATAGTTTTTAAAATTATTTTAGTTTTAAGAAGGTCCTTTAAATCACTAGTCTCACCGGCAGGTCTGAAAATACCAAAGAAACACTGCAAGCCAAGAAAATCATTCGCAGGCTAATGGCAAGCTGGGAGCAAGGTCTGCCACCGATGGCCAATTCTAAAGGGATTAATATCCCACCGGTCACAGCATCATGCTGCCATGTATAACTAACTAGGTACACCTAAGAAATTCTAAGTAACTATCTGGTCCCATTAAAATGTGTATATAAATACATCCATACGTGTATAATGGGTACACCTAAGAAATTCTAAGAGCATCTCTAGCCATAGCTATTTTAACTCTAAAATAGAGTAAAATACAATATCCGATAACGAAACATAATTTTAATTTAAAATGGCTCTTTAACTTGTTTTTTTTACCTCGTGTTTTTTAAAATGAAATACACTTCATATGAATAGAATTTTTATTTCTTTGCTGCAAACGCTTTTTAAATCATTCGCAGGCTAATGGCAAGCGGGAGCAAGGACTGCCACAGCTGGCAATTCTAAAGGGATTAAGATCCCTAGCTGATCACAGATCGCCATGTATAACTAACTAGCTACACCTAAGAAATTCTAAGTAACTATCTGGTCCCATTGAAATGTGTATATAAATACATCCCTACGTATCATTGGGTACACCTAAGAAATTCTAGAGCATCTCCAGCCATAGCTATTTTAACTCTAAAATAGAGTAAAATACAAGATCTCGATAATAGAGGCATAATTTTAATTTAAAATGGCTCTTTAACTTGTTTTTTAATAATTGGTTTTTAAATAATTGTTTTTTCTAAAATGAAACACTTATTCATAGGAATATATTTATTATTGTTTTTGCTGCAATAGTTTTTAAAATTATTTTAGTTTTAAGAAGGTCCTTTAGAACCCTAGACTCACGGCAGGTCTGAAAATACAAAGAAACACCGCAAGCCAAGAAAATCATTCCTGTGCTAATGGCAAGCGGGGAGCAAGGACTGCCACCGCTTGACTAATTCTAAAGGGATTAAGATCCCCAGACGATCGCAGACTGTTGTGTTGCCATGTATAACTAACTAGGTACACCTAAGAAATTCTAAGTAACTATCTGGTCCCATTAAAATGTGTATATAAATACATCCCTACGTGTATAACTGGGTACACCTAAGAAATTCTAAGAGCATCTCTAGCCATAGCTATTTTAACTCTAAAATAGAGTAAAATACAATATCTCGTAACAAAACATAATTTTTAATTTAAAAATGGCTCTTTAATTTGTTTTTTTTTACCGTAGGTTTTTTTCTTAAAATGAAATACACTTATTCATATGAATAGAATTTTTATTTCTTTTGCTGCAAAGGTTTTTAAAATTATTTTAGTTTTAAGAAGGTCCTTTAGAACCCTAGTATCACTGGCAGGTCTGAAAACACAAAAGAAACACCGCAAGATAGTAAAATCATTCGCAGCTGATGGCAAGCTGGAACAAGGTCTGCCACCGATGGCCAATTCTAAAGGGATTAAGATCCCAAAATCACAGATTGTTATTTGCCATGTATAACTAACTAGGTACACCTAAGAAATTCTAAGATCATCTCTAGCCATAGCTATTTTTAACTCTAAAATAGAGTAAAATAGAGTATCCGATAAAAGAGGCATAATTTTAATTTAAAATGGCTCTTTAACTTGTTTTTTAAATAATTATTTTTCTAAAATGAAACACTTATTCATATGAATATATTTATTATTGTTTTGCTGCAATAGTTTTAAAATTATTTTAGCTTTAAGAAGGTCCTTTAGAACCCTAGTATCACCGACAGGTCTGAAAAATACAAAGAAACACCGGCAAGCCAAGAAAATCATTAGCAGCTAATGGCAAGCTGGGAGCAAGGTCTGCCACCGCATGGCCAATTCTAAAGGGATTAAGATCCCCACCGTCATGCATCAGCTATGCTGCCATGTATAACTAACTAGGTACACCTAAGAAATTCTAAGTAACTATCTGATCCCATTAAAATGTGTAAATAAAACATCCATACGTGTATAACTGGTACACCTAAGAAATTCTAAGATCATCTCTAGCCATAGCTATTTTAACTCTAAAATAGAGTAAAATAGTATCTGATAAAAGAGGCATAATTTTAATTTAAAATGGCTCTTTAACTTGTTTTTTTAAATAATTATTTTTCTAAAATGAAACACTTATTCATATGAATATATTTATTATTGTTTTTGCTGCAATAGTTTTAAAATTATTTTAGCTTTAAGAAGGTCCTTTAAATCACTAGTCTCAATCGGTGTCTGAAAATATAAAGAAACACTGCAAGCCAAGAAAATCATTCGCAGGCTAATGGCAAGCTGGGAGCAAGGACTGCCACAGCTTGGCCAATTCTAAAGGGATTAAGATCCCTAGCTGATCATGATCAAGCTATGCTACATGTATAACTAACTAGCTACACCTAAGAAATTCTAAGTAACTATCTGGTCCCATTGAAATGTGTATATAAATACATCCCTACGTGTATCATTGGGTACACCTAAGAAATTCTAGGAGCATCTCCAGCCATAGCTATTTTAACTCTAAAATAGAGTAAAATACAAGATCCGATAATAGAGGCATAATTTTAATTTAAAATGGCTCTTTAACTTGTTTTTTTAATAATTGGTTTTTAAATAATTGGTTTTTCTAAAATGAAACACTTATTCATAGGAATATATTTATTATTGTTTTTGCTGCAATAGTTTTTAAAATTAATTTAGTTTTAAGAAGGTCCTTTAGAACCCTAGACTCACTCGCAGGTCTGAAAATACAAAAGAAACACCGCAAGCCAAGAAATCATTCCCAGTGCTAATGGCAAGCGGAGCAAGGACTGCCACCGCTATTAATTCTAAAGGGATTAAGATCCCCGACGATCGCAGATCGCTGCTGCATGTATAACTAACTAGATACACCTAAGAAATTCTAAGTAACTATCTGGTCCCATTAAAATGTGTATATAAATACATCCCTACGGTATAACTGGGTACACCTAAGAAATTCTAAGAGCATCTCTAGCCATAGCTATTTTAACTCTAAAATAGAGTAAAATACAATATCCGTAATAAAACATAATTTTAATTTAAAATGGCTCTTTAATTTGTTTTTTTACCGTAGGTTTTTCTTAAAATGAAATACACTTATTCATATGAATAGAATTTTTATTTCTTTTGCTGCAAAGGTTTTAAAATTATTTTAGTTTTAAGAAGGTCCTTTAGAACCCTAGTATCACCGGCAGGTCTGAAAACACAAAAGAAACACCGGCAAGATAGTAAAATCATTCGCAGGCTGATGGCAAGCTGAACAAGGTCTGCCACCGATGGCCAATTCTAAAGGGATTAAGATCCCAACCGGCCATGACATTATGTCACCATGTATAACTAACTAGGTACACCTAAGAAATTCTAAGATCATCTCTAGCCATAGCTATTTTAACTCTAAAATAGAGTAAAATAGAGTATCTGATAAAAGAGGCATAATTTTAATTTAAAATGGCTCTTTAACTTGTTTTTTTAAATAATTATTTTTCTAAAATGAAACACTTATTCATATGAATATATTTATTATTGTTTTTGCTGCAATAGTTTTAAAATTATTTTAGCTTTAAGAAGGTCCTTTAACCCTAGTATCATCGACGTCTGAAAATACAAAGAAACACCGGCAAGCCAAGAAAATCATTAGCAGGCTAATGGCAAGCGAGCAAGGTCTGCCACCGCATGGCCAATTCTAAAGGGATTAAGATCCCAACCATTGCATCGCTATGCCATGTATAACTAACTAGTACACCTAAGAAATTCTAAGTAACTATCTGATCCCATTAAAATGTGTAAATAAAACATCCATACGTATAACTGGGTACACCTAAGAAATTCTAAGATCATCTCTAGCCATAGCTATTTTAACTCTAAAATAGAGTAAAATAGAGTATCCGATAAAAGAGGCATAATTTTTAATTTAAAATGGCTCTTTAACTTGTTTTTTTAAATAATTATTTTTCTAAAATGAAACACTTATTCATATGAATATATTTATTATTGTTTTTGCTGCAATAGTTTTTAAATTATTTTAGTTTTAAGAAGGTCCTTTAAATCACTAGTCTCAATCAAGGTGTCTGAAAATACCAAAGAAACACTGCAAGCCAAGAAAATCATTCGCAGGCTAATGGCAAGGAGCAAGGTCTGCCACCGATGGCCAATTCTAAAGGGATTAAGATCCCCACCGTCACGATCAATGCTGCCATGTATAACTAACTAGGTACACCTAAGAAATTCTAAGTAACTATCTGGTCCCATTAAAATGTGTATATAAATACATCCATACGTATAACTGGGTACACCTAAGAAATTCTAAGAGCATCTCCAGCCATAGCTATTTTAACTCTAAAATAGAGTAAAATACAAGATCCGATAATAGAGGCATAATTTTAATTTAAAATGGCTCTTTAACTTGTTTTTTAATAATTGGTTTTTAAATAATTGGTTTTCTAAAATGAAACACTTATTCATATGAATATATTTATTATTGTTTTGCTGCAATAGTTTTAAAATTATTTTAGTTTTAAGAAGGTCCTTTAAATCACTAGTCTCACCTGCAGGTCTGAAAATACCAAAGAAACACTGGCAAGCCAAGAAAATCATTCGCAGGCTAATGGCAAGCTGGGAGCAAGGTCTGCCACCGCGATGGCCAATTCTAAAGGGATTAAGATCCCCACCGTCACACAGATCAGCATGCATGTATAACTAACTAGGTACACCTAAGAAATTCTAAGTAACTATCTGTCCCATTAAAATGTGTATATAAATACATCCATACGTATAACTGGGTACACCTAAGAAATTCTAAGAGCATCTCTAGCCATAGCTATTTTAACTCTAAAATAGAGTAAAATACAATATCCGATAACAAACATAATTTTTAATTTAAAATGGCTCTTTAACTTGTTTTTTTATCAGTTTTTTTTAAAATGAAATACACTTCATATGAATAGAATTTTTATTTCTTTGCTGCAAACGCTTTTTAAATCATTCGCAGGCTAATGGCAAGCTGGAGCAAGGATCCACAAATTGGCCAATTCTAAAGGGATTAAGATCCCTAGCTGATCACTGCATCATGCTGCATGTATAACTAACTAGCTACACCTAAGAAATTTAAGTAACTATCTGGTCCCATTGAAATGTGTATATAAATACATCCCTACGTATCATTGGGTACACCTAAGAAATTCTAGAGCATCTCCAGCCATAGCTATTTTAACTCTAAAATAGAGTAAAATACAGATCTGATAATAGAGGCATAATTTTAATTTAAAATGGCTCTTTAACTTGTTTTTTAATAATTGGTTTTTAAATAATTGGTTTTTCTAAAATGAAACACTTATTCATAGAATATATTTATTATTGTTTTTGCAATAGTTTTAAAATTAATTTAGTTTTAAGAAGGTCCTTTAGAACCCTAGACTCACTCAGGTCTGAAAATACAAAGAAACACCGGCAAGCCAAGAAAATCATTCCTGGCTAATGGCAAGCTGGGAGCAAGGACTGCCACCGCTATAATTCTAAAGGGATTAAGATCCCAACGATCGCAGACTGCTATGCCATGTATAACTAACTAGGTACACCTAAGAAATTCTAAGTAACTATCTGGTCCCATTAAAATGTGTATATAAATACATCCCTACGTATAACTGGGTACACCTAAGAAATTCTAAGAGCATCTCTAGCCATAGCTATTTTAACTCTAAAATAGAGTAAAATACAATATCCGTAACAAAACATAATTTTAATTTAAAATGGCTCTTTAATTTGTTTTTTACCGTAGGTTTTTTCTTAAAATGAAATACACTTATTCATATGAATAGAATTTTATTTCGCTGCAAAGGTTTTAAAATTATTTTAGTTTTAAGAAGGTCCTTTAACCCTAGTATCACGGCAGGTCTGAAAACACAAAAAGAAACACCTGCAAGATAGTAAAATCATTCGCAGGATGGCAAGCGGGAACAAGGTCTCCACCGATGGCCAATTCTAAAGGGATTAAGATCCCCAAATGGCCACAGATTAATGCTACAATGATAACTAACTAGGTACACCTAAGAAATTCTAAGATCATCTCTAGCCATAGCTATTTTAACTCTAAAATAGAGTAAAATAGAGTATCCGATAAAAGAGGCATAATTTTTAATTTAAAATGGCTCTTTAACTTGTTTTTAAATAATTATTTTTCTAAAATGAAACACTTATTCATATGAATATATTTATTATTGTTTTGCTGCAATAGTTTTAAAATTATTTTAGCTTTAAGAAGGTCCTTTAACCCTAGTATCACCGGCAGTGTCTGAAAATACAAAGAAACACCGCAAGCCAAGAAAATCATTAGCGGCTAATGGCAAGGGAGCAAGGTCTGCCACCGCGATGGCCAATTCTAAAGGGATTAAGATCCCCACCATCAATCGCTATGCCATGTATAACTAACTAGGTACACCTAAGAAATTTAAGTAACTATCCGATCCCATTAAAATGTAAATAAAACATCCATATCGTATAACTGGGTACACCTAAGAAATTCTAAGATCATCTCTAGCCATAGCTATTTTAACTCTAAAATAGAGTAAAATAGAGTATCCGATAAAAGAGGCATAATTTTTAATTTAAAATGGCTCTTTAACTTGTTTTTTAAATAATTATTTTTCTAAAATGAAACACTTATTCATATGAATATATTTATTATTGTTTTGCTGCAATAGTTTTAAAATTATTTTAGCTTTAAGAAGGTCCTTTAAATCACTAGTCTCACCGGCAGGTCTGAAAATATAAAGAAACACTGCAAGCCAAGAAAATCATTCGCAGCTAATGGCAAGCTGGGAGCAAGGACTGCCACATCTTGGCCAATTCTAAAGGGATTAAGATCCCTAGCCGATCACGCATCATGCTCCATGTATAACTAACTAGTACACCTAAGAAATTTAAGTAACTATCTGGTCCCATTAAATGTGTATATAAATACATCCCTACGTATAATTGGGTACACCTAAGAAATTCTAGAGCATCTCCAGCCATAGCTATTTTAACTCTAAAATAGAGTAAAATACAAGATCTGATAATAGAGGCATAATTTTAATTTAAAATGGCTCTTTAACTTGTTTTTTAATAAATAATTGGTTTTTCTAAAATGAAACACTTATTCATAGAATATATTTATTATTGTTTTTGCTGCAATAGTTTTAAAATTAATTTAGTTTTAAGAAGGTCCTTGAACCCTAGACTCACTCGCAGTGTCTGAAAATACAAAGAAACACCGGCAAGCCAAGAAAATCATTCCCAGCAATCAAGCTGGGAGCAAGGACTGCCACCTTGGCTAATTCTAAAGGGATTAAGAGATCATAGCATCAAGGCGCTGCTATGTATAACTAACTAGATACACCTAAGAAATTCTAAGTAACTATCCGTCCCATTAAATGTGTATATAAATACATCCCTACGTATAATCACACCTAAGAAATTCTAAGAGCATCTCAGCCATAGCTATTTTAACTCTAAAATAGAGTAAAATACAATATCCGTAACATAATTTTTAATTTAAAATGGCTCTTTAATTTGTTTTTAAATAGGTTTTTCTTAAATGAAATACACTTATTCATATGAATATTTTTATTTCTTTTGCTGCAATAGTTTTAAAATTATTTTAGTTTTAAGAAGGTCCTTAACCCTAATATCATCAGGTGTCTGAAAACACAAAAGAAACACTGCAAGATAGTAAAATCATTCGAGTTAATGGCAAGCGGGGAACAAGGTCTCCACCGCATGGCCAATTCTAAAGGGATTAAGATCCCCTACCACAGACACATATTGCCATGTATAACTAACTAGGTACACCTAAGAAATTTAAGATCACTTAGCCATATTTTAACTCTAAAATAGAGTAAAATAGTATCCTGATAAAAGAGGCATAATTTTAATTTAAAATGGCTCTTTAACTTGTTTTTAAATAATTATTTTTCTAAAATGAAACACTTATTCATATATTTATTATTGTTTTGCTGCAATAGTTTTAAAATTATTTTAGCTTAAGAAGGTCCTTTAACCCTAGATCACCGGCAGGTCTGAAAATACAAAGAAACACTGGCAAGCCAAGAAAATCATTACAGCTAATGGCAAGCTGGGAGCAAGGTTCACCGATGGCCAATTCTAAAGGGATTAAGATCCCCACCATTGCACTGTCATGCTGCCATGTATAACTAACTAGTACACCTAAGAAATTCTAAGTAACTATCCGATCCCATTAAAATGTGTAAATAAAACATCCATACGCATAATCGGGTACACCTAAGAAATTCTAAGATCATTCTAGCCATAGCTATTTTAACTCAATAGAGTAAAATAAAGTATCCGATAAAGAGGCATAATTTTTAATTTAAAATGGCTCTTTAACTTGTTTTTAAATTATTTTTCTAAAATGAAACACTTATTCATATGAATATATTTATTATTGTTTTGCTGCAATAGTTTTAAAATTATTTTAGTTTTAAGAAGGTCCTTTAAATCACTAGTCTCACCGGCAGGTCTGAAAATACAAAGAAACACCGCCAAGAAAATCATTCGCAGCTAATGGCAAGCTGGAAGGTCTCACACGCATACAATTTAAGGGATTAAGATCCCAAATGGCCATCATTGTTGCTGCCATGTATAACTAACTAGTACACCTAAGAAATTAAGTAACTATCTGGTCCCATTAAAATGTGTATAAATACATCCATACGGTATAACTCAAGTACACCTAAGAAATCTAGAGCATCTCATAGCTATTTTTAACTCTAAAATAGTAAAATACAGATTCCATAATGAGGCATAATTTTAATTTAAAATGGCTCTTTAACTTGTTTTTAATTGGTTTTTAAATAATTGGTTTTTCTAAAATGAAACACTTATTCATATGAATATATTTATTATTGTTTTCTGCAATAGTTTTAAAATTATTTTAGTTTTAAGAAGGTCCTTTAAATCACTAGTCTCACCGGGCAGGTCTGAAAATAACAAAGAAACATCGGCAAGCCAAGAAAATCATTCAAGAAGCATGGTAAGGGAGCAAGGTCTGCCACCGAGGCCAATTTAAAGGGATTAAGATCCCAAATTTGGCCATTGCATCGCATACATGTATAACTAACTAGTACACCTAAGAAATTTAAGTAACTATCTGGTCCCATTAAATGTGTATATAAATACATCCATACGGTATAACTGGTACACCTAAGAAATTTAAGAGCATTCTAGCCATAGCTATTTTAACTCTAAAAGAGTAAAATACAATATTCATAACGAAACATAATTTTTAATTTAAAATGGCTCTTTAACTTGTTTTTACTGTGTTTTTAAAATGAAATAATTCATATGAATAGAATTTTATTTTTTGCAAAAACGCTTTTAAATCATTCGGTGAGTTAATGGCAAGCGGAGCAAGGATCACAACTTGGCCAATTTAAAGGGATTAAGATCCTACCGGTCACGCACTGCCGCATGCTAATAACTAACTAGCTACACCTAAGAAATTCTAAGTAACTATCCGTCCCATTGAAATGTATATAAATACATCCTACTGTATCATTGGGTACACCTAAGAAATTCTAGGATCTCCACCATAGCTATTTTAACTCTAAAATGTAAAATACAAGATTCATAATAGAGGCATAATTTTTAATTTAAAATGGCTCTTTAACTTGTTTTTAATAATTTTTAAATAATTGTTTTTCTAAAATGAAACACTCATATGAATATATTTATTATTTTACGCAATAGTTTTAAAATTAATTTAGTTTTAAGAAGGTCCTTAAATTAGCACTCAAGCAAGTCTCCAAAATACAAAGAAACACTGCAAGCCAAGAAATCATTCCAGTGCTAATGGCAAGCTGGAGCAAGACTCCACCGCTATTAATTCTAAAGGATTAAGATCCCAGACGATCAAGCAGAATTGCTATACATGTATAACTAACTAGTGTACACCTAAGAAATTAAGTAACTATCTCTGTCCCATTAAAATGTATATAAATATCCCTACGCGTATAACTGGGTACCTAAGAAATTTAGAGCATCTCTAACATAGCTATTTTAACTCTAAAATAGAGTAAAATACAATATCCTGTAACAAAACATAATTTTAATTTAAAATGGCTCTTTAATTTGTTTTTAACCGAGGTTTTTCTTAAATGAAATACACTTATTCATATGAATATTTTATTTCTTTGCTGCAAAGGTTTTTAAAATTATTTTAGCTTTAAGAAGGTCCTTAACCCAAGATCACCTGTGTCTGAAAACACAAAAGAAACACTGGCAAGATAGTAAAATCATTCAGCCGATGGCAAAGGAACAAATCCGCCACCCATACAATTCTAAAGGGATTAAGATCCCCACCACATGCATTGTCATGCTACATGTATAAATTAACCAGTACACCTAAGAAATTCTAAGATCATCTCAACATAGCTATTTTAACTCTAAAATAGAGTATACAGTATCCGATAAAAGAGGCATAATTTTAATTTAAAATGGCTCTTAACTTGTTTTTAAATAATTATTTTTTCTAAAATGAAACACTTATTCATATGAATATATTTATTATTGTTTTGCTGCAATAGTTTTAAAATTATTTTAGCTTTAAGAAGGTCCAACCCTAGTATCACTTACGTGTCTGAAAATACAAAAACACTGCAAGCCAAGAAATCATTATGTGCTAATGGCAAGCTAAGGTCTCACCGCGATGGCAATTCTAAAGGGATTAAGATCCCCAAATCTCACATGACCGTCATATGCCATGTATAACTAACTAGTACACCTAAGAAAAGTAACTATCTGTCCCATTAAATGTGTAAATAAAACATCCACGCGTATAATCGGTACACCTAAGAAATTTAAGAGCATCTCCACCATAGCTATTTTTAACTCTAAAATAGAGTAAAATACAGTATCCGATAAAAGAGGCATAATTTTTAATTTAAAATGGCTCTTTAATTTGTTTTTAAATAATTATTTTTCTAAAATGAAACACTTATTCATATGAATATATTTTTATTGTTTTGCTGCAATAGTTTTAAAATTATTTTAGCTTAAGAAGGTCCTTAAATCCCTAGTATCACCGGCAAACGAAAATACAAAAGAAACACCGCAAGCCAAGAAATCATATTCAGAGCTAATGGCAAATGGAGCAAGGACTGCCACCGCTTAATTCTAAAGGGATTAAGATCCCAACATCACAGACTGCCATGGCCATGTATAACTAACTAGGTACACCTAAGAAATTTAAGTAACTATCCGTCCCATTAAATGTATATAAATACATCCCCACGTATAACTGGGTACACCTAAGAAATTCTAAGAGCATCTCCAGCCATAGCTATTTTAACTCTAAAATAGAGTAAAATATAGTATCTGATAATAGAGGTAATTTTAATTTAAAATGGCTCTTAACTTGTTTTTAATTTGTTTTTAAATAATTGTTTTTCTAAATGAAACACTTATTCATATGAATATATTTATTATTCTTTTGCTGCAATAGTTTTAAAATTATTTTAGTTTTAAGAAGGTCCTTAGAACCCTAGATCACTGCAGGTCTGAAAATACAAAGAAACACTGCAAGCCAAGAATCATTCAGTGCTAATGGCAAGCTGGGAGCAAGGACTGCCACCGCCATAATTCTAAAGGATTAAGATCCCCGACAGACTGCTATGCTGCCATGTATAACTAACTAGTACACCTAAGAAATTTAAGTAACTATCCGTCCCATTAAATGTGTATAAATACATCCCTACGTATAATCTGGTACACCTAAGAAATTTAGCATCTCCTATAGCTATTTTAACTCTAAAATAGAGTAAAATACAAGATCCGATAATGTAGGCATAATTTTTAATTTAAAATGGTTCTTTAACTTGTTTTTAATTAGGTTTTTCTAAATGAAAACACTATTCATATGAATAGAATTTTATTTCTTTTTGTGCAAAGGTTTTAAAATTATTTAGTTTTTAAGAAGGTCCTTAACCCTAGATCACCGGTGTCTGAAAACACAAAGAAACATCGGCAAGATAGAAAATCATTCGCAGGCTAATGGCAAGCTGAGCAAGGACTCACAACAAGATGGCCAATTTAAAGGGATTAAGATCCCCAAACGGCCGATTGTTACACATGTATAACTAACTAAAGTATTCCTAAGAAATTCTAAGAGCATTAAATTATAAATATTTTAACTCTAAAAATAGTAAAATAGAAGATCTCATAAAAGAGATAATTAATTTAAAATGGCTCTAACTTGTTTTTAAATAATTATTTTTTAAATGAAACACTTATTCATATGAATATATTTA